>CAUYSK010025111.1:0-17551 GCA_963575035.1 Avahi laniger | reverse complement strand
ATTAATTGGACAGCTAAAAATATACAGAAATTAGCCGGGCATGGTGGCACATGTCTGTAGTCCCAGCTACTTGGGAGGCTGAGACAGAAGGATCGCTTGAGCCCAGGAGTTGGAGGTTGCTGTGAGCTAGGCTGCCGCCATGGCACTCGCCCCAGGCAAGAGAGTGAGACTCTGTCTCAAAAAAAAAAAAAAAAAGAGTGTTACTTCTCTCTGTGCCTCTGTTTCCTCATCTATATATGTGTCAGGTGGTTGCTGTAAGGACGAAATGAGTTAATAATGCACATAAAGTGCTTAGGACAAGCCCAGTACATTACGAATACTTCCATAAATGGTAGTTATTTTATCAGGCCTTTTCTATATGAGGAAATTACTTAATTTCATCAAACATGATTTTAGCATATCCAGATAAACAGCCATGAGTTTTATAATATTTACGCGAAGGGAAAAATAAGAAATAAGTATATGTATAAGGTAACAGCTTGAAAGATTGTAACAGTTTTGGATTGCAGTCAATACCATCTTTTTTCCTCACAACATGATCTGTTAAGAGTGTTTATTAATATTTATATGCTGTAACAAATACACTTTAGTTTGATTCATAAAAACTTTCTCTGCCCTTCCAATGCATGACACAGAGAATGAATAATACAGACATGGACTAGAGTCCTATCTTTGTCACTTACCAGCTCTGTGATGTTAGGCAAGTTACTTAACCTCTCTGAACTTCAACTTTCTAAACCATAAAATGATGTTCCTACCATTCACCTCAGAGATATTATTTAGATTAAATCAAATAGTATATGCAAAATACCTAACACACAGTAGAGACTTTTTAAAAAATGTATTATTTTCCTTTTCTACCTACCCCCACACTTTCTACTTTCACTGGCTGTTTCTTAACAGCTTACTCCTGCGTGGTAGGAGAATAATCCCACACCCAGCAAAGATGTCTGCATTCTAATCACCAGAACCTGTGAATACGTTATATTACATGGCAAAGAAAAATTAGAGGTGCAGGTAGAAATAAGGTTGCTAATCAGATGATCTTGAGATGAGAAGATTATTCTGGATTATCCAAGTGGGCCCAGTACAATCACAGGGTCCTTATAAGTGAAAGAGGAAAACAGGAGTGTGAGTGCCAGAATGATGTAATGGGGGAATACCTCCGCTAGCCATTCCTGGCTTTGAAGATAGAAGGAAGCCATGAGCCAGGAAATGAGGGCAGCCCTCAGAAGATGGAAAGGGCATGAGAACTGATCCTCCCCTAGGGCCCCAAAAGGAATGTAGTCTTGCCAATACACTAATTGTAGCCCACTCAGACCCACTTTGCACTTTTGCCTTCTATAAAACACTAAATCTATGTTGTTTTAGTCACTAAATTGGTGGTAATCTGCTACAACAAGAACAGTAAACTAATACACCTTGTCATTCCTATGTATCAAGTAGAATTCCTCCAGAGAGAGCAAGAAATTAAGTAACATTGCAGGCTTAATTCAGATCCCAGAACAGATATTCACATGCAGATTTTGGATAGCATGTAGTACAAATATAGTGATATTTTCAGCTTTTATATTACTAATCATGATATTCAGAAGTGATTCAAGCAAATATTCAGACACACTAGTTGTCTTGCCCTCCACCTGTCTCTAGTGGGATGGGTTATTATTCAGGTGCCTGAACCAGGGCAAATTTATGTGATCTAGATGGTCTGGGGGTAGGGAGGGTGCACTGGGTTTAACCTTAGCTCAAGTGATAATCAAGTAAACTAACGAGTCAACGGCATGACATTCAGTGTAAATAACAGCCTAAGCCTTCTTACAGTTGACCAGCATTTTTGACAAAACTCTAATAGAACACAGCCTCTTTTTGAGTATCCTACAAGGGCAAACCTTCTGGGATCATTTTAGATTAGATTCTACCTCTACACCTACATCTTGATCACTACCATTTAAGCTGCATGGAGCAAGGGGCCCAAAGACACTGCTGATTTACTTTCCACAGGCACTTCAACTCAGCTCAAGTGCCTTAACTTTTGAAATGATTCCTTCATAGCATTCACATGAGCAATGTCTCTTGTTTTAAAGTTCTAGACCATTCCAAGAATCTGGAGACCAAAGTACTGATAAAGGTGGAGAAAGGTACCATCTGACTGGTTTAGTCCGTGATCTCAGGGGCACCCTGGATGAGTCACTCAATGGTCCTGTAGTGATCCTACAGTGGTCCTGGCAGAAGCAGGGGCTATGAAGTACTGATGGGTCAAGTTGGGACCAATCAAAGTAATCAGAGCCTCTGACCTACAGCACTGATTCATCTCGACATTGGCCATATGATCTTAATTTCTAGGCCTCAGTTTTCTACTTAGTCTTTATCTCTATAAAACTGGCATTTCACCTACTGACCAGAGTTTTTATGAGGATATTATATGCAAATGAATAGCACATAATAGATAACCCATGGTAAATTTTTTCTAAAATCCAGTCCATACCAAACTGGTCTCTATGAAAGAAAATAAGGTGGTATATATTATCCAATACTGAGAAAAACAGTCCTCCATTTAAACTTCACCAAAAGTCTAGACCTGAATGTGTTCAATAAAAAGTGCAAGAATAATTGCCAGAAAATGTCAGCATACAATTTTCTGGCTGGCCTACAAATGAAATCACATGGTGATTAATAATCTTTATAAAAATGAATTGGTCAAGTCCATGTATCCAAAACAACCCCATGTGAGGACAAAGAGCAATGAGGGATGGAGAAATATAAGGGAAATGTTAGCGAATTTAATGAGGTGCCATTACATGGATGCCACGTTAACATACATTAGATATGCCAAAGCCACCTACCGCTTCCACCTTGTGTAATTAATCCTTCATCTTCAAAGATGTCAAAGCTCTCCTGGCGAGTCTGGGCCGTTTCTGACTTCAACATCTCCAGGGGCATTCTCAAGACAGTGAGATTATATTGAAGTGAGTGGGACAAATCATAGCTGTAACTGAGACCAGAATTGAGACTTAATAAGAATTACAAAAGCAAAGCATATTTCATGGTCTTGGCTCCCATATGGAATTAAAATCTGTGAACTAAATTACTTAGCACCTGTTACTTTAGTTGGAAGCAATGCTGTTCAAATAAACATTGTAAAACATAGTAAAATATGAACATAGTTGGAAATAAAAAACCCTTACATGACTTAGGCATCTGCATGACTAGAAATATACAACACAGTGTGAATAACCTACATCCTTGGATTTGTACAATGCAGATTTTTTGATTCATACTGAAATCAATTTAAGGTCATGGTCTTATGCAAAAGAGCCACACTTTCAAATGTATCTGAGTGGGGTTCATAGATATTACTATGCCTGCTGCAACACTGCACAGTCCTGTACCCTAGTTTACCCATGAACAAAAATAATTCTATTAATTATTAATGGCGGTATCGTAACTGACTTCATACGAAAATAGGAATAAGCGAATATCATAGGCCATTACAGTGAAACTTGTTTTAGGAGAGTAAAAGCCATTTGAAAAATAATAACAGTCTCTGTGCAAATTAAATTTGGCCTTTAGCCCAAAAGAAACTCATTAGAATTCTGATTTCACATAATTAATACTGTTTTATAAACATTTCTAGCTATATATTTTTTAGCACAGAATTTCAGAAAGTATCTTGAATAGTTTAGGTTTATACAAATTTGTTTTTAAAGTATTTTAGTAATATTTTAAGATGGTTACAATTCTGTCTGGGGAATCACGTTATTTTAATTATTATTTCTGCTTTATTGACATACTTTAAAATCAATTTCTATTTCATCTGTGAAAGTCAATTTTACCACATTTGCTTAATGGATCCATTCATTTTAAGAGCATCTAATCTCAAAGGGATAAAAGCTATATCAAGTAGTTGGTTTCTGATTTTTTTTTCTTTTTGAGATGGGGTCTTTGTCACAGAAGCTGGAGCACAGTGGTGTGATCATAGATCACTGACTGCAGCCTCAAACTCCTGGGATCAAGCGATCCTCCCGCCTCTGCCTCCCAAGTAGCCAGGACTACAGGCACGTGCCACAATTCCCAGCTAATTTTTCTTTTTTTAGAGATGGGGTCTCACACTATGTTGCCCAGGCTGGTCTTAAACTCTAAGCCTCAAGAGATCCTCCTGCCTCAGCCTCCCAAAGTGCTGGAATTATGGGCATGAGCCACTGTGCCCCATTGATTTCTGATTTTTAACAATCAATTCTTCTTATTTAAAATAACTGCTTTATTCTAGTGATTCTTAAGAATGCATTATGACCTTTTAAAAAGCCTATTTATGAGACACATAACTTATATAATTTCACTTAAGGAATGACTTGATCAGAATTCTGTGGGGACGCAGACAAAATTGAGAAACATGAAGCAGGGGAAGACCATTTCTAACAACACCAACGAGCTTCAGTAATAACTCTCAGACACTATCAACATTAAATTAAGCAATAAAGACTGAAAGTAGATAATGGAGGAAAATACAATGGAAATACACATTCGATAAACATTTGTAGAACTATTTCTTTAGAAGCCCCTCACTCTACTACTGTTAAATAATTATTAATAAATTCCTTCAGTTTTACACCAATGAAGGCATAGTCCACTCTACATAGTAGACATGTTTTTCTTTATTTCATAGTTAACTATATTAACAATTAAAAATAAATTTTTAAAAAATGCAAAGTACCCCATCATTATTTAACACCAATAGCTACAAATGTCCTAGGTCCTCTTTTAGTCTTTATGACTCAGATCCTTATTGGCGCATGCTATTTTATGTTCTATGTTTTAGTTTGGATATTATTACTGGTAGATTTTCCATGTATCACAACAACTGTATCTATCAGGCCCACATACTAGCCACAACAATGGTGGCCTAATACTTTATCCTGATGCACTACCATAATTCACTTGCTTTGTTCTTCAAGTATCAATATTTGGGTTGTCCCTGGATTGGTTGGTTTTTTTTTTTGGACTGTCATGAATAGAGAAGGTACAAATGTCTCTTTATTAATAAGGATTCATATTTTCCTTCCTGGTTTATTTTCTTAGGATATATTTTGATATATGCTTAATGCTACATCCTTTCCAGGAAAACTATTAATTTATAATGCCATCATCAGTATTACAATAGTTCCTCCTATTTTAAATTTATTTTTACTTAACTTTGCTAGATTATTCACTAAAAATTGAACTGTGAAATTGTCACAACTCTGTATTAGAAGATGAAAGCAAATTTCACTTTTGTAATTCAAAATTTAAAAATGAGAATATTTCCTTAAAGTATATTAAATCCTATCTAAAACAAAAATGATTTTTATAGTGAGAATAAATACCCTTTAAGTTATCCATTTGGATTTTCAAATATCAGATTTTTAAAGGGAGGAAATACTTGTATTTTAATGCTTTTAGATTAAAAAATCTGGCTATTTCAAAAAATAGAGTAAGTACTACTGTGTGTTCTGATTCTGTCCTTACCCTTGGAAAATAATATAAAAATTTAAGTGATTGGTAGGAGCAAACTAAGCTCAAACTTACCTAAAGTAAAAATTGCTAGATAGGTCCACATTTTGAAATATTCGTAGATACCTAAAAAAAAGTCAAAGTATATTACATTCATGCAATATTATTATTTTTCATAGTTTAACATGTACTCATATATACACTTATATTTGTAAATACACTCATTAAAACGTAGGAATTGAAACCACACCTGGAATAGGGATTTCATCTGAAGCAATTCTAAGTCTGTTGATCACACCTTCAGAGACCCCTAACTTTATAGTTTGACTGCTCCTCATCACTGATTACGCCAGTGAGAGGCAGAGTATGCGCCTCCATGTGTTGGGCACTTAGATTTTGAACAAGGCAGAAGTAAATCCTGTTTCTGCTTTTACAATGTGCTTTGCAAATGCTTTGAGGATGGAGAGAGGAGAGCGAGAAAAATAAGAAAAATGTTTGTAGGTCACCATAATTTTAAGTTAGAAAGTTTTTAAAGTGAAAAAGATATGGAATAAAATATTCACATATCTACCACTCAGGACTAATAAATGTTCATATTTTTCATATTCATTTTGACTTTTTTAAGGTAAATAACTAAAACATAATGTAAAAAGTTAAAATCTCCTTTAGATTTCCCTCGGAGGTAACCATCTTCCTGTTATTGATTCCTTCCAGTACATGTATCCTTTTACTTTTATTACATTAAAGGCATCTTTAAATAATATGTAGCATTACATTGTATATTTTAAATATTTATGCAAATCATTTCAAATTTTGTATACCATCCTACAACCCACTTTTTTCATTCTTTTGAAATCTAGTTGTGTTGAAAGTTATGGATTTTTGTTCACTTTAATTGATATTTGGTACCTTGTCATATACAGCCATCCTAGGTCTCCAGGGGGAAGGGGTTCTAGAACTCCCCCAGATACCAAAATCTGCAGATGCTCAAGTCCCTTATATAAAATGGCACAGTATTTGCATAGAACCTACACATATCCTCCCAGTATAGGATATTTAAATCATCTCTAAGATACTAGAGATCTTGTGAAAGATCTTCAGAGACCAGTGAAAGACAACATAAAGTATATTTAAATCATCTCTAGATTACTTATAATACCTAATACAATTTGCTATGTAAATAGTTGTTACATTGTTATACTGTTATATGCATTGTTTAGGAAATAATGACAATAAAAAGGTCTGCATACATTCAGCACAGACACAACTTTTTTTTCAAATATTTTCTATCTACGGTTGGTTGAATCCATAGATGCAGAATCCATGGATAAGGAGGGCTGACTATATGTGACACGCTTCATTTCTCCATTCCTCTGCTGATAGACTATTAGATTCTTCCTAGTTTTCCATCATGAGTCAATGCTGCCAAGAACATCCCTTGCATGTTTTCCTGTACACATGTATAAGAGTTTCTTTAGAGCGCATGCATAGAAACAAGAACCTACTGGGCTGTAAATAACGTGCACTTTCAATTTTGCTAAAATACATCAAATTATCCTAAGAGGCTAAAGTAATATTACTCCAACTCACAGTGTATAACTCATAGTATACAACCCATTTCCAACATCTCTGCTAACTCTGTCAATATCTGATGACAGCAGATATTTTGATTATCCCAATCTGATTAATGAGAATAAAATGCTACTTTTTAATCTGCATTATCCAAATTACTAGTAAGGTTCAGAATCTTTTCTGTGAGTTGCCTATTTCTAACTTTTAACCATATTTCAGTTAAGTTGCTTATCTTTTCCTTGCTGCTTTGTAAAAATTCTTCATATATTCTAAATACTAATCCTTGTTATATGTTGCAAATATCTACTTTCAGACTGCTGCTTGTCTTCTAAAATTTGTCTACATTGTAAATATATTTTTAATATTGATAGCATCAAATATATCATGTTTCCCTTATGGTTTGTTCTTTTTGTATTTTATTTATAAAATCTTTCTCCACACCAGAATTATAAAAATATTTATCTTTATTTTCTTAAAATTGTCTTTGTACTTTTGAAATTGCTTCTTAACTATTGTCAGAGATTGGAATCTAATTTTAATTTTGTCCAAATGGAAAACCAGCACTATTTAGGCCATCTTTTCCACAATGACTTGTAATACTCACTCTATCATATTCCAGTTTCCCACATAAAACAGATCTTTTTCTGGGCTTTCTCATCTCTATTCATTGATCAACATCAATTCCTCTACCAAGACCAAGCAGTCTTACTCTAGCTTATTATCTGATTATCTTAATTACTGTAAGTCTTACTGATTGATGGGACTTATTCCCTCTTGCTTTTCTTTTATAAATTGTCTGGACCATGCTTAGATTTTTGCTTTTCCGTATCAATTTTAAAATCACTTTGTCAAGTTCCATTTTCAAAAATTCCTCTTGGAATTTGGATTAGAGTTACATTAAATTTATTAATTAATTTTGCAGAAAACTAGCATCTTTAAGAGATCAAGTCTTCCCATCCATGAACAAGGGACATCTCTCCAATTATTTAGGGATTTTAAAAATCTTTTAATAATAATTTTCTCCATAAATTTTGTGTACTTTTTGTTATATTTATTCCCAGGTACTTTATAAATTTTCTGGTTTCTAAAGATTACTGGTTCCTACATGCCAATCTTCTCTTCAGTCACCTTCCTGAACTTCATTAGTTCTGAGAGTTTGTAGATATTTTTGGACTTTCCAAGTAGAAAATCATGCTGTCTGCATGACAATATTTGTCTCTTTTCAAATGCCTCTTTTCTTATGCCTTATTTTTCTAGTCTTATTGCACTGGCTAGGGTCTTCAACATGATGTTGAATATTAGTAGTGATGGCAGATACCTCTGTATTGTTCCTTACCTTCCTTAAAGGTAATGCTTTTAAAATTTCACTTCCAAGAATAATTTTGGATATAGGCTTTTAATAGGTATCATTTATCAGATTAAGAAAATTTCCTTATATTCCTAGTTTGCTAAGACTTTTGATCACAAATGGGTATTGAATTTTGTCAAATGTATTTTCTGCAAATATTAAGAAGATAATTTTCCCCAACAATATTTTAATGTGGTGAATTGCTCTAGTAAATGTTCTAAAATTGATACAATCATGCACTGGAGGAACAGTTTCTACTTGTCATTATGTATGAAATGTTTAATGGTACTGTATTTTATTTCCTATTATTTTACCAAATATTTTTACATAAATACATTATTGAATAACACAGTTTTATAAGTATGTTAAAAGTTTTTCCTATCTAGTAATATTACTTCAGTCTACCTATAATAAACAATTAAATAGACATTATTCTAGATAATGTCCATTTACTACACATATTAATCATAAAATAATTTTACTCTTTAAAGATATTCAAATCACTATATATAACAACATAATTTATATTACTATTCTTGGCTAAAGAATCATAAAGATGTGGTTTTTAAATACTATAAATCTCTTCAACTTTTTCCTATCCCTTGAATTCATATGCACTGGTCAATCTGATTCACTTTCCATCAACACACTATGCCTGCCCATAAACTGTATCAGATACAATTTTTTTCAGTTAGAGCAAAAACTGTATCTAATAAACTGTACTTATCTTCGTCTGAAACAAATTATTTTCTAACAACCCACTTCCAAATCATCATCAAAAGCAATGTCACAAGGTCCAGAAAACCATTATCTAAATTCTCAAGCAAAAGAGCACATCATCAAATTTAAATTTTAGTTCATGTACCAGAACAACAGCATAAAAGTATAGAGTAAAATTAAAATCTAAACTGTTACCTATCCTAAAATCTTATAAATACTTCTTTGTTCCATTTCAATCTTTATGATATTAAATCAATTCAACCTTTATAATTTTGAATTTATCAATTTGTTAAGAGCTTTTCCCCAATTTTGAAGAGTCAAGACTAGTAGTCTTGCAGAAAGTCCCACAGTATGGGTTTATGTGTTATTTTCTCATGCTTAGAGTCAAGTTAAATTTTTAGCAAGAAAACTACAACGTAATCTCTGTCCTTCCCATTGCTTCATATATTACACATACAGATATCTTCATATATTAAGAGGCAAATAATGTCAGTTTTGTCTCATTATTGGTGATGCTAAGTTTGATTATTTGGTTATCATTTTTCCATTTTTTTCACCATACAAATACTTTTTCTCTTTGTAAGTAACAAAGAGATCCACGGAGTTTAATACGTTGAGATTGTGTGATTATCTATTTCCCATCAACAACCTCTTGCCTAATGGTTTTAGTAGCAATTATTGATCCTCACCTGAATCAACTGTTATTGTTTTAATGGAGGTTTTTAATAGTCCTTGAATAAAAGTTGTAGAATTCTGAGCCATCGTTTGATGTTTTTATATAACATTTATAATCTTTTGACTGTATTTTGTTTTCTAATTCATCTACCACATTTTTAAAAAAAGGCAGTTACCATCAGTACATACCTAGCTTCATCAGGATGAGTAACCCGTACAGAATCGTTGGGTATATAGATCATATTTGTATCTTCAATCTTATATATTGCATGACCTCCAATATCTGCCATCTTCCTCCTTTTAGTTATTAACACAATATAATAGCCTTCTAAAAACCTGACAAAACCTATGCAACAAAAAAGAAAGATAAATATGTTTTTTAAACCAGGTAATGCTTTTATTGCATATTTAAAAGGCCAAATATGTTTGATAAATTTCCTACTTTATTATTTCTATGATTTATAGTCAAAACGAATTTTCAGTTGTCTTAGAATTATTCTCTAGAAATATCTATACTGATGTTTATCTCATTTAAAAATATTTACTTTAAACAATTTTATTTAATTCATTCTTTTTAGTCTCATTCCAAATAGGACTGAGATGCCTTAAACAAAAATATATACAAGATTAAGGGGACTTGTTCAATGGGTATAGAGCCTCAGTTTTGCATAAATGAAAGTTCTTGAGATCTGTTGTACAACAAAGTGCATACAGTTAATACTGCTGTACTGTACAAACTTAAAAATGATTAAGATGGTAAATTTTATGTATTTTACCACAATTAAGTGTATAGATATACATACATGTATGTTCGTGTATATAGATACAGACATGCATACACAAGATTGATAAAAACAACAGAGGAAATTACAGTAAATGAGACTGTTCAAGAACCTCATAAGATGAAGCCAAGAGTAAAAGTCATATATAAGAATACAACTTAAGGTCCTAGGTACTATGTCCCACATTTGCCTCTGTGTTCTCTAACAAATAATGCGAAGAGGAACATCTATCCACTCATACCATACATGGTAGCTGAAAAATAAAACCAAACCAGTTACTTGGAGAAGCTATTGTAGTTCTGAGAACTGGGAAAAAATTCTAGAGCAATTCTTCATAAAAAGATATGTGATATAGGGAACAACAATCTCAGAAGAATTCTCTAGCAGTGTCAAGAACACATTTCTTAGGGCTGTTGTATATGCCAAAAAAACCCAATTCTATAAATGTCATTCTCTACAAACTAAAATAATGCAGACAAGGCACACAGCTGAATGGTGGTCTAATTTCATTTGAAGATAAAATTAAAATATCTATGGCAGCATTTCCCCAAATGTATTGTCCATGAACTACTAGTTCATGCATTCCAGAAGGAGAGAAGTGGCTGTGAGCAAATAAATTAGGGAAATATTTGGCTAAAGAAACTTAAAACTTCTCAGAACTTTACAGTACTATGCTAAGATGCATTGTGAATCCTGGAGATAAAGACTAAATGTCTTTCCAGATTTGTTGGATCATGGAACCTCCTCCCCCACACTTTTTTAAAAAGAAATTTACTAACAGATAAATGTTCTGAGGAACATATTTTGGGAAATGTTGCTCAAAAGAACAAGTTTCATGGACTTTTGGTAACTAGTGGCAAAACCCAATTTGAGGCCAGCTTACACTAAAAAAGGAATTTATATTACAGATACTAAGGTGATCCATGACACACATGGACAACAGTGTGACTGGGACTCAGGAAAAACCTAGTAAAGATGTGTCTCTGAACATCTGCTCCATTCTTATCTCTCTGCATAGACCAGGCTCCTCCAATTCTCTGAATCATGTGTTGGGGAAAACACAACTGCTGACAGCTCTAAATTCTCCATCCAAAAGCTTCACTGGGAAGAAACTGACTTTTTTTTTTTTTTTTTATCAAGTTCAACTTCAGAATTCCTAGGAAAGGACTTGGATTGACCCATTTTGGGTTGGGTACCAAGCCCTGGACCAATCAACTGTGGCCAAGGAATAGGGTCACACTGCATGGGAAGTGATTTTATACAACAACTAGGCAACTTAGATGGGGCTGGGGGGAGCTGGTGTCAGTTCCCAGAAAAGTGGAGGGTTGAGCAAACAAAACTATGTAGCCAATAAATTGTATATCCTTCATGTAATCGTCCACAAATATCATTTCTGATAGTTAAGCTTTTTGTGAATATTAGAATTATAAAATAGAGTTACATTTAATGTCGAATCATTAGAATGCAGATGTTCTATACTGATGATTTAAAGAAAGGTCTATGTGCGTTAATGTTCAGTAGCACTACACTAGTTATCACACAGTCTTAGTCAAAAACTTTCTGGCTCCCCAAACTTTGCTTTGGACATTAAAAAGAACTTTCTTGGTTGTGGGGAAGAGTGAGGCACTTCCGAAATGGCAATGTGAAACAACCATAACTGGTGAAAACTGTAAAAATGAAGGAAAACATTAAAGGTTTCTGGAAATTTCCCTAAGGGCATACAAAAAGTAGAGAAACATTTATTCAAGAAAATCTATTGAATGTTGGTAAGAACAGCAAGTCTGTGGCAAATGTGTGTGCATCCCTTCCACACCCCTTTCCCAGTTCAGTGTGACAGGATATGTACTCTGGGAAGGTGCAGCCAGGAAGACAGGCTTCCTCCTCTCTCCCCAATGCCCAGTCTAGGATCACAGTTTCTGCTCAGGAGGGGCAGGCCACCAGCATTCCTCATCCCTTCCAACACTGTGTTACAGAAGCTGTATTCTAGGGAAGCAAGCACAGCTGAGGCCTGGGCTCCTTCCTTCCACCCAGCCCCAACTCACAGGGTGGAGGCTCTACCCCAGGAATGACAGGCTAAGAATACTAGGTCCCATACACCCTCCCCCAGCTCACTCATAGGGCAAGTTAGATACAGCCATATAAAACTGACTTCTCATAAGAAGCAATGAAAGCCAGAAGGCAGCTGGATGACATATTCAAAATATTGAAAGAAAAGATAGCAGTCAACCAAGAGACTTTGATCTAGCATAACTATCTTTCAAAACTTTGTTGCACACACATTCTCTCTTGCTCTCTCTCAATATCTCCCACTCCCCCAGAGTATTATATTCTATAAAGTCTCAGGTTCCTGGTGCTATGAATTGCTGCTGTAGAATTGGCAAATACCTATTATCTATGTCTTGTTATTCTCAGCTGACAAAAAAGAAAAATACTAATTGACTATATTAACATAAATGAGCTGAAATCCTTAATGGTAAGGTGCCTCAAAGATTTTATGAGCCATGCTACTGAGAAAAAAAAATGTTACTAAAACAATGAAAAATACTTAGAGATACACAAAGCACAAACTGCTTTTTAAAAATGTTCATTTAGGCCCCTTTCTCCACTAGAGACTAGCCAAAAATTCCCTTACTAAAGCTAAAGGACATAGGCAAAGAAAGGAAGCAGAAAAAGCTTATGATAACCTCATTAAAAGCAAGTTAGGAAGTAGCTATCAGAAACAAAAGAACAAAACAAACAAAAAACCTCAAAGAGAGAATCTAATTGGGTTTAATAAATATTTACTAAATAAATTACTTTTCCTTTTATTCTTGCTATATATTTATCTTTATGCAAAAATTCTCAGTAATGATTTATCTCAACCTGCATTCCAACTGTATTTAATTTTATATTTTTCGCTCCAGCCTATTTACATCATTCTATTAATATATTTTCCTTCATAATTTGCATGAGTATATTGTAAATACACTGTACCAAAGAGACTTTTTTTCCAGCACAAATGCCGTCAGTGTATTTTCCTCTTCCTTTTTATTAGCAATTGGAAATGCCTCTCTTTTTAAAAAGATTCCTGTCAGATACAGCCCACAATTAGAAGCTTCAGTTTGGCACAGACATCAACCAAGAGTCAGCCTATTCACCACAATAACATACTGAAAACCAGGACAAGTCTTCATTTTATGTACTTCCAACTCCAGGCCAATTTCGCTGAGTACTTTCCAGAAGATTACTGTCATCATGCAAAAGTGATTTCTCTCTCTCCAAAGAAGGCTGTGTCACTTGAGAGGGATGTCAAGCAAAGTATATATAAAGGGGCAGTATGAAAGGATGGAGTGATGTGGGTTTCTGGTGGTTGGATAGGACCCCCACCAGCCCACTAACAGGAAAGAATGCAATACCTGTTTGGGAGGTCACCATGTCAGCCACCTATTATCCTGAAAGCCTTCAATGAGAACAATACTCCAACAGAGAAGTATGAAAAATTTCCACAAGGTAACTACTGCCTTTGCACAACAAAGCTCTCTGGAATCAAAGTCACATCCTCTGTAAGAAGTCATACTGCTCTGTAACTAACTAGTCTGAGGCTCACACTTTGTTGTTGTTCTCATTGTTATCTTGGATCTTCAACCTACCTGTAAGGGTGCTGTTTTAAATGACAGCTTATTCCATCACTTAGTCTATCACAATGACACTTCTTATGTTACCACTCCCCTCCAATATTATGAGCAGCTGAAACAGTGTCATCTGACAGGTGACATAGGCAGAGAAAAAGGACACACACCAAAAGGGGCTGGGATAGTCACAGAAATGAGAGTAGTATGGATGACAGGCCACAGGGGCCCCAGGACCAAATAAAATGACTTTGTGATGGATGCTCATGCTCCCCATACAGTGGGTCCCCAAACTTCCTGCTGGCTGTCAAATAACAATAGAGCAGGTCAGGAATTGGCAAGGTAGCTATAGGACTGGATCAACCCATGTTTACAGCTAAGAAAACCCTCTACGTCAGTAATACTCAAAATATGGTCTGGGGACCAGTGCTGGTCCATCAGTTTTCAGTACCAGCCCATGAGAAGACAAGAAAACAAACTGAGAGTTAAGGTTTAAAGACTCTGGAAAAATTCAAGATTGTCACATTTGTCCGCATGATCGATGAACTTGCCTTGTACAGGACATAGACTAATTTGGGTATTACTAAACTTGTGTTTTGGGTCACATATGGTATTGGTCTGCAGCATATTAGGAGGAAAAACTGATCCTTTACCACAGGTAGTTGAGGACTGCTTTAAATTCTTATAGAGTTGGACTAAACCATGATAACAGCCCAAAACATTCCCACAAAGATATCATGCACAGATTAGGCATGCTGAAAAAGTTAGCAGAGAAAATATTTTAGCCACAGAATAGAACACAACCATTCTAGACATTTCACACAGTATTAATATTATTTTGACAACTAGACTGTCCATTTTTCAAAGATAAGTATTTTGGGTTTTATAATTTTAATAGCTGTCATTATTCCTATGATAGTACTAGAAAAATCATAGACTTTCATTAACTCCTTGTTTTCTCTTCACTGATTCTAACCTTTATTTACATGGCTGAACCAAAATACATAAAACGTATTTCCACAGAAATACTATTAATAAATGTTTACTTAGTACTGATTGTGTCACTTTATGTGATTAGTCTTTTCAGTGATTTACCATCCAAGACTGGTCTCAAACCTCAGAGGCCTCCAACTACAAGAGATACAGCTAAGAATGGTTACTTTTAAGAGAAACATGGAGACACCTTCAGCCCTTACCCAGAGTTTATTAACTAATACTTGGGTGTAAAATAAATATCTTGTTTCAAACTGGGTTATCAATTGATTCAAATAAAGCTTCTGGTTTTACAAGCTTGGTTATCTATAGATTAAAAATGAGGCAAGGAATATTGCTAAAAGTAAACATGTCAAGAATAATGAAAAGTGATCAAAGTACCATAAAAACAAAACAGTACAGCAGCCAAGGGGCCACTTAATGTAAAAGCAAACAATCCAATACAACTCCAGAATAAATAAGAGAAGCTATTTTTAAACACAGTTCAATAACTGATCTTTACTTTGTTTCACTTAATCATCAAGGAAGTTTCAATTCTGAATAATAAACTCTGGCTAATGAGGCATTCAATATGACATACAGCTTAGGAAATTTCCATCAAAAAAGTTGTAATAAAGTATCAGCATTTAAAGGAATAAATATAAACTACTATTATTTAGATTAGAGCCTACTATAATATTTTCTTTCAAGTTTTTTTTCTTAAATTTAAAATAGAAGCAGGATTTAAAGTGGAATATGGAATTTATAGAATGTAATCACTTTTAGCAATATTCATTGCCTCATTTTTGATCTATAGATAACCAAGCTTGTAAAACAGAAGCGTTATTTGAATCAATTGATAACCAAGTTTGTAACCAGATATTTATTTTACACCCAAGTATTAGTTAATAAACTCTGGGTAAGGGCTGAAGGTGTCTCCATGTTTGTCACATGACATATACAGACATACACATGCCCACAAACACTTAGCCGTTCAACATGTAACTTCGGGAGCCTTGTCTAGATTGAGAAGAAGGCATATAAAGGTGGCCAGGCCTGAGGAAAAGAAACAAATCTTTCCATACCACTCTCTTTACCTTCCCTGGCACCTATCTAACACAAAAAAATGATCCTCCTGAGAGCACACTGAGAAAAACAAACTCCAAATATGGCAGAATATAATCAAAGTTTCAACAAATACAGACTTACAAAATAGAAAGTCCTAATCAGAAAACCTAATGTAAGAATTTGAAACCACATAAGTAAAGTCCATATTAATTTTGCTAATATACATAGAAACCATTTACTCAATACTACATACAGTCCTGTAGGTTTATGAAACACAGAGATAATTTTGTAAATGTTTGGGGGGAAAAAAGACTCAAAATAAGGTTCTGGCAGCAGAGGTGCTGAGATATAACTGCCCTCAGCTTTGTCTTCCAAAGGAATCTAGACCTGTCCAACATTCCAGCACCCCGGGATATCTGTGAGTCTGTGCCTCTACTGTCACCCTTAATGGAGTTTCCGCCTTTCTTCCCTACATTTATCTATACTTTGTTCCTCCTTCAGGGTCCAGCTCAAGTCTCATCTACTACAGGAAATCTTTCCTGGCCATTCCAAGTCCAAGTAATCTACCTCTTATGTGAGCCCCAACACCATTTAACTTATACTGCATAGCTTGGCTCTTAAGTATAATCTTGGAGATGTTTCATGTGTGTTGGTTTTTGTCCTCTGTCCCCAGTCAGGGACAAACTCATAGAAAAGACAAGTTTATTGACCCACCACAATGAGGAACTGAGGCACAGCAGAAGAACTATAGAGCATCTCACTGAAGTAAAGGCGTTATTACAGGATTGGGGGAAGGGTGGAGTTAAGGTATAATTTAAATGAAAAGGCTCCAACCAAAGCAGGACTGTATTTAAAGAGATCAATATCAAGTCTGGACGATGAAGTAGACCAAGGATCCTGTTTCCTTGAAAACAATAAAATTAGCAAACTATGGAATATTGTGTCCAGAAACCCCTTACCTGAAGCACTGCACCTAAATTGTAAATCGAAGCTGCTTCTCTCTGTCACAGTGACTTAGGTTGCCCAGCTAAGAGTGGGATGGTTTACCTCATAATTTTGAATAGCAAAGTTTCTGACAATTTGTGATTTTAGAGAACAAGTTTCTCAGTCTGTAAAAAGAGCAGTAGTCAGGCCGGGCGCGGTGGCTCACGCCTGTAATCCTAGCACTCTGGGAGGCCGAGGCGGGCGGATAGTTTGAGCTCAGGAGTTCGAAATCAGCCTGAGCAAGAGCGAGACCCCATCTCTACTAAAAATAGAAAGAAATTAATTGGACAACTAAAAATATACAGAAAAAATTAGCCAGGCATGGTGGCGCATGC
>CAUYSK010025108.1:0-34629 GCA_963575035.1 Avahi laniger | reverse complement strand
TTTCCCCCTTTGCTGCCCAAAGCCAGTTCAGCACCACTCTGCCAGGTACCGCCTATCCCACGGACACCCCAGCCCGCATGTTCAAGCTCCCTTCCCACTTTTACCCCTCCAAAACTGTCATTTCCTGGCCATTCCATGGGCCCAGGGGTTCATATCTCAGGATCTAGGGGAGAAGACCACACAGGCTCTGGAAGTTTCTCAGGGCTATTTGGACAGAGAATTCTGGTTCTGGGGTACTTGGAGTGAGGTCTGAAGGAATAAAACAGCTCCGGTGGACACATTCCTTGGGTTAATGGACTCCTGCTCTGTATGCAGGGATGCAGCTGGAGAAGCGCCAAGCAGAGCCTTTTAAAGGCTCCTGCCTGCATCTGAAGGTGGTACCAGCAGAGCCACTGCATTTTTTAGTAGGGAAATGACATATAGAGTCAATGTATATCTTGAAGTATGAATCTGTGTTTTTTTCTATGCTTCTTACCCCTTCTGTTCTCATACTGGTATTTTAATGGCAGAAATGTACTAGAAAGAAAACTCTACTCTTCACTTTATCCTTCATAGTTTTTCCAGTGCTCAGTGTCATAAATTATACCATTCTATGATTCCCTTATTAATTAGTGTATCAGAAACTTGGTGTCTCTAAATATGAGAAAATAGAAAAGCTATGAAGTGCTCTCAGCCTAGAGTAAAGCTCGGAACACTTACATTTGACTTTAAGTAAAAATGCTTTGGAAGTATTATTGAAGCTCTTGAAGAGACCCATTTTAAGGGTACACAGGCAATATGAGTACTGAAAAGGCAGTAAGCTGCCACAGACGGGGGCACCCCTCTCACCATCTGTCTTTACGGTGCGAAGCTTCACTCTGTGGCCTGACAGTCATGCTCTGTTCCCACAGCCTCTCCATCTGGTACCAGGTGCTTCCTTCCTCGTGTTGGGCACTTAGAGCCACCAAAGGGCCAGAATCACCATGGTCTCTGTTTCAGAGATCCAAGCCTGGAGTTCTGCCTGTGGATCCTGTACATCTCTCAGTGGTACTGTGGATGATTTTAGTGTGAGGTTTTGGCACTTGCTTGATCCCAGAACTGGGATCTGCTCATAGCCTCACTGTCACCATCTGTGACTGGCCTTTGCCAACGAGCAGAATAGAATCAGCTAGCTTCTTACTCAGGTCTTACCAGCTGCTGCCTGCATTCTGACCTATTAGTCTAGATGAGTACAACCAAACACTTCTGTCCCTGTTCTGAAGCCTTACTGGTGTCCAACTCTTTGAGCATACCCTGAGAAAAGCTACCTCCTGGCCACTTCATATTCACGAGGAGCACAGCAGATAGCATTGTTTAAAAAGGTGGAAGAAAAAATCTGGCTCTCTCGGACCCAGCTTCCACTCCATCCTTTTAGAGTTTTGGGGGAGCACCTATTTGATTAGGTTGGAAGGGTGAAATTCTGTGCGAATTACCCCAAGATTGAGGGAATGGTATTTATCTGTCCCTTTGCTGACCCCAGACTAAACCCCTGACTTTGGTTTGCATTTTGCAGATAGCCAGTCAGTCACAAAGGGGGAAAATCAAGAGAACAGTGGTGGTTTCAAATATGTTTCAAAACTCTTTGATACACCTCCTCTCAAGAAATGGAGCTTAATTCCCCTCCCCCTGAATGTGAGCTAGACCTAGTGACTCACTTCTGGCAAACAAAATATGGCAAAAGTGACAGTGTGTCACTTCTGAGACCAGGTTGTAGGAGGCATTGCAACTTCTTCCTTGGTCTCTCTCTCTTTGATCACTCACTCCAGAGGAAGCCGGCTGCCATGCCATAAGGATCTTCAAGCAAAGGTCTCCATGGCAAGAAACTTAGGCCTCCAGCCAATACCGTGTGGATGTGCCATCTTGAAAACCCCGGTCTAGCCCCAGTAAAACCTTCTGATAACTACAGCCTCAGGCCAACACCTTGACGTAACCTCATGAGAGACCCTGAGCCCGAACCACCCAGCTAAGCCTCTTCCAAATTCCACACAGAAACTGTGCAAGATAATGTATGTTGATTGTTTGAAGCCATTTCGTTTTGGGATCATTTGTTATACAGCAATAGATAGCTAATATGAGAGCATTGAGAGTAGTTCAGTCTACTCCCACTCTAGGACCAAAACCTGAAAACTTACATTCTACTAATTATTAGGCACTAACATTACCTAAAGACAAGACAAGAGCAAAAGACAATGACTTTGTAGCCATAACTTGCCACATGTAAAATTCAAGTGGTACTGCACCAAAAGAAAGTGGAAGAAACCATTTCTTGGTGGAAACAAGGATTCCAGTGCCTTCAGACTCTTAAGAGCATCACAGCAGTTGGAGATAACAACTGTGGAGCTATTTGGAGATAGCTAACAGTAGGTCTTGAGCAGCAGGGAAACCTTTCTCTCCCAAAAGGTTAGAGTGTTTCACAAACATACTACTTTCATTCAGTCTTGTGGGAAAGTATATGTTTTCATGAAAACAGAGGAGAAAAAACCTCAAACATCCTCTTACCCATCCATATTAGCCAAGAATAAAAAGTTGGAAATTTCATCTACAGGGACCTTGTCAAAAATATTAATAAAATTGACATCCTGACATTAAGTGCCCATGTGAGCGCAGCTGTGTTTGACAACAAGAAGACTGAAATTCTTTTGGACTATAATATTGTATTTCTGAAGTCTTAACATTGTGAATTAGGATTCAGTGAGAGAGCAATTTCTCTATTAAATTAAAAATGAGGAAAATCTATATAAACAGGAGGCCAGCTGGCTGAGTTAGACATTGTCTGTCTAACTTCCTTTTACATATGTAAGTGCCATATAGATGGATCATACATACAAAGAGTCAAATAATTTCCGAGTTGACCAGGAGATAATTTACAGCTAAGAAAATATATTCGGGATACTTTTGCATCTCCATGATTCAAATGATCATAACACAGATGTCTTGACCTTCCATTTCCTTTAGCAGTGAAGGCAAAAATTAAGTCGTTGAACCACAAGATCCTAGAGAAAATCTGAGTTCTCCACCCTTCCCTCAATCCCTCATTGTCAAATATAATCAACCAAGACTTACTGGATGGCTACTAAGTGTAAGACATTGCGAAGAATGCAAAGTGTAAGCCATGGTTCTTGCCAAAAGCTGTAGGAAGAAGGGAGCAGATGGAGAGAGGAGTTTTCCACAGAAAGAAAAAACTTCTACTCCTGTAACCCATGTGCGGGGTCAGCCTCAGGGAACTGCATGAATGGAGTATGAGAGTTGGGGGGTTTCTCAAAGAAAAAATTGAGGTACCGTTATCAGAAGAAGAGTTAACAGTATCTCAATTTTCCTTTCGGGGATAAAAAAGCCACATGGACTAGATGAGAATCAGAAATATACAGTACCTTGCATGTATTATAGTAAATTTTCTTTTTTACTTAAATCAGTGTAAGATCAGCCTCATCACTGGCACCTGAAAGAATCCTAATACTAGTGGCCAGGGACTGTCGTACAGAGAAAGTGGGATATGAACTGCATTCTCAGGATGGATAGAAGTTTGATCAACAGAAGGACAAGAGGTGCTGCTGGATGGAGTAAACAATGTAAACAAAAACTTAAAGTCAGTGAATAAAAATGTTTGATGGAATAAACAATTCACTTAGAGAGGAATTTAATACAGAATTATAGGTCAGGATCAGATTACAGAAGGGCTTGAAGGCCAGGCAGAGTCTGAACTTTATTCGTAGCCAACTCCAATCCATCAGAGGCTTTTAAGCAGAAGAGTGACCTGATCAAACATTAATCCAGTTTGATCTCCCAGGTTGGATTGAAGTGGGGAAATCCCAGCATGAGACAATGAGAGCAGAACTCAAGTACAGTTCTGTCCAAGAAGGAATGATCTCAATAGTAGATAACCACCGCTCAGCAAGGCAGAGCTAATCAGATTTTTATTACCAAATAGTAGGGAAGCTCTTAGTGAAGTTTTGACTTAGAGACATAGTACTTAAGATTGGTCATATATACATCCCACAGATATTTACTATGAGCCCAGCCCTCTGATAGATGTTTGATATATAATAATAGATGAGACAGCTGTGAAGATTAAAGTCAATGATGTATACTTCCATGAAACAAACAACCAAGCATAAACATAATAAGTGCCATGAAAATTACTGGATGCTATAAGATCGTGTGTCAGGGGGCCTAATCCCAGTCTCATTAGGTCCGTGAGAGTCAGTGAAGCCTTGCAGAAGAAGTAACATCTGAGACCTGAAGCAGCAGTAGGAGACAGCATGTTGAAGGGGGCTGACAAGTAGAACACTCCCAGCAGAAGCATGCTAAGATTAGATGGCATTTTGATCAAAGATCTGACAAAATTCCAAGGTGGCTTCCCTCCAATGATGTAGAAAGAGTCTAAAGAGTTAGGAGACAGGATTATGCAGGGTCTTGTGTGCTGTAAAAAAGGTTTGGAACTTTATGCTAAGAGCAGCATTAGCATGTTTTTCTGAGGTTGATCGATTCCATTCTCTGTTTTGATCACAAAATAAGAGCCACAGAAGAGACCAATCTCGTGCATATTCCAAGTAAGTGGTCAACACGTGGTATAACTCTAAGGTTTTGGAGAAGGCCTTATACTTTGAGAATATCTCCCCTGCTTGCAAACTGATGTCTAAAATTTCTTGAGCAGGGGATCATTTGATACAACAAGGAAAGACTAAATGTCAAATGCTAATTCTTCTAGGAAAAGGAACACAGCAACTTACATTTGCTCTAAGGTGCAAACAAATGATAGCTGAACTTTCCTGAGAACAGGTTTTGAGGTCACAGAGTAGAATTAGAGGATAGGAGGAAATCCGATACCTGAAGTAAGAAGAAGAAAAGTCGCAGAGAGGGCACAGCAGCACACAAAAGACACACTGGAGGCACCAGAGAGAATACCTAGTACATAGTACATGCTCAACAAATATTTGTAGGAAGGAAAGAAAGGAAGGAAGAGCCAGATCTCATAATTTGATCACGTCTTGGCTTCTATTTCAGGTAAGCATACTGACTGGTTTCTGCTGGAGTCCACATGTATTATGTATTAGGAAGACTAGGGGCAAAGAAAGTAGAGAACAGAGCACAAATACAGTCTCCAGAAGGCCTCAGGGTACATAGTTTATAGCTTGTGATCCTAGGACTGCAAGATAAGACTATGGCTTTGCCCTCAAATGAGGAAGACATCTGACTTTCCCCAGGAAGGCTGGGAACCTGGAGAATGAGCAGGGATGAAGCCCTGTGAAACAATAACCTTGGGCAGACACTACGTTTCTGGGCCTGCAGGGGTGAGGCCCAGCACCTGGACTATGATGGCCCTCCATCTCTAAGGCTCCATTTTCAAGAGCCACTGTCTCTCTCCTGCTATTTCTTTAGAAGCCACTGGGACAAACTGTTCATTAGCAACTCCCAGAGGTTTTGTTTAAACAGCCATATTGAATCATTATTATTGACCAGGAGTCGTCCACACCTGTAGACTTTTTCACGTATGTTAGGAGAGCAGAGTCCAAGAAAAACTGCTTTTGAATAATTAAGAATGGTTTCTCTTTTTCTTACTGTGCCATACAAAAGACAAACCTCCTATTTTCCTTGTGCACCTTTCAACTAAATACGTATTTTTGCCATATTCTCATAAGCCTCTGCTGTCAGAATAAAAATACTCCTGGAATAGCTTAGTAAATTCACTGTGTTAATGGTAACTTGACCTTTCACTGATTTCAAATTAACCAATGGGGAAACAGTAAGTTTCCTTAATTAAAGCATTATCTTCATTAAAGGTTATTAGATAGATAAGAGAAGGGCTTCCTGAAAATCAGCATGCGCTGTGGTCATAACAACCCTGGCATTTTGAAAGTAGCATGATTGAAGGATCTAAAATTGAATTCAATGATTGGATATCTCTGCAAAATATGAACCATGTTAACAATGATTCCTTTTCCCCAGTGTGTTCTAAAGATTGTTTCCATGGTGATCTACATTGTTTTGTCTAAATTTTTCTTCATGCCATTTCCCCCCCCCTCCATCTAGATATTTGCAAAGCACCTATCACTTGAGTATCTCTTCTCTGAACAAGTCTCCAGGAGGGGAAAAAGAATATTTCTTGGAAGAAATGAAAGGTTGTCACTTGTCAAAAGGAGCCCAATTTGCAAGATTATGTAGGGCTCGAGGTCTCCCTAGAGGGCCTTCCCCTCTGGGATCCACCTTCTGCTCAGGCGGTGGGAAGGCAAAAACCTAGTCTGCCTCTTCTGTCACTTCTGAGATGTCTTCTCAGGAGTCCAGTCCTTTCCAGGATTTAGACAAAATGATCAGGCGGGGTGGGGGCGATGGACTGGAAGGGAGGAGACAGTGCCTAGAAAACAGATGCCTCCACCATGTAGCAGACACATTGCTACTTGTATACCGGATCATTTGATTTTCCCCTGGCACTCAGGAAGATTTCTTTTTCTAGGTGAAGCCAGGTACTAATTCTAGCCAGGGATGGGAGCAGAGCAACGAACAGCACTGTTTGGTCAGCCCCTAAAAATCTCCTGAGATGTCCTTTCCTGTCTTGCCTTCCCCATCTACTGGCTGGCTGGATACAAAGGAACCAATTAAGGATTCTAAGGCCCTAAAAAGCAGAGAGGCCTCCTGAATGGGAGGAGAGGTCCCTGAATCACCAGGTGGTAGACTATCAAACACTCGAACTGATGTGAGAAATAAACCTGTTATTCTGTTAAGCTACCAAGATCTGGGGTTGTTTGTCACAGCAGTTGGCCTACCCTGGCATTAATCAATGGGATATGGCAGGTTTCTGAGCACACCCAGCACCAGACAGTAGCAAAAAGTCTGAGCAAGGAAACAAAGTACAGTGACTAGAGATGAGATAAACAGGTAAGAGGTCAGAGCCCAGACTGGAAGTCAGGATCTCCAAGGAGGCATAGCAGCCATAGCCTGACTTTAGCTGAGCATGACCACAGGGAGACTTGGGATCTGAGGACCTGGTTTCCCACCAGACTCCACCCCCTGGGAGCACAGTGAGGGCAAGACAGAGCCTCCATTATGAAGGAAACAACTGGAACTTTAGAAAGGAATCAGGCAGGGCAGGGATTCAGGCAAAAGGAAAAGACACAGACCTGGTGATTTGGGACACCATGGCTTGGACACGGGGGAATAAGACAAAAACCTCCTCCCTGGCCCAGGGACCACATCAGAGGAACAGAAGTGGTAGCCACAGCCTGGCTGACTCAGTGTCAATCCTCTGGGGTACTAATACTTGACGAGGGATTGGGTAGAGTTGTAGATACAGGAGGGTACACAGTGGCCTTGGCAACCACAGTCAGAGGACAGCAAGGCATGAAGCAAAGCCAGTCGGCACAGTGGGAGATCAGGAAACCAGAGCTCAGGAAGTGAGACAAGAGTCAAGAGGCCATCTATGGGGTCAGGTGGCGAGAGATGGCAGGAATAAGGGGTTAGAAGAGTAACAGAAAAATCAGCAAGATCAGAATTTAATGTTCAGCCAATTTCCACCTTCTAATACCAGGTTAGGTAGACTTCAAGGATGGCAGGAAGAGGAGATGAGAATGGGCACTGATGAGTCAAGAGATCAGGCAGTGCCTGACACCAATCAACAAGGAAAGGAAACCGGTCACTCCAGGGAAATGTCCTCCTTTCTCCCTTGCAGCACTGTGAATGAACTGTGTCCATTTGCTGGTAAGGTCTGGCTTTTCCTGAACATCACCGTGACCCAGATGCTCCCACACAGAGAATCAACACTCATCACATTCAGCTAGGAGGAGGTGGAATTATCACCCTAGCTGTAGGCATTGCACAATTCGCCTGTTACTTAGACACTCATAAAGGAGTTTTTATAGGTAGTAAGCGATGAGGTTGTTAACATTTACATTCTGCCCCATGCCAAGGAGTCTGGCTTGCCGATGTGAAAGGTAAGAATTCTGCAAGTTCTGCAGGTTGATCATTATGAGATGTGTATTGTATTTTATTGGGAGCAGTGGGTAGCAATTCTTAGGATAATTAAGATCTTATCCAGAGACCAAGGGAGCTCAAAATGACCAGGGCAGACAGTACAGGCACATTGAGTTGGACAAAAATGATTAGTTCAGCTCAGAATTCTGTCTCGGGTGCAGAGTGGTTGATGTTTCCCACAAGACTCTCCCTATGGGCTGGGATTTCACTGATCATAGGAATGATCTTCACAACATTTTTTCAAAGAGAGACACAGTCTTCTGTTTTATAAATGGAAATAAAATTTCTGATTAAAAAAAAAAACTCCAAGAAAGAACACATTGATTTATAGGCTATAGATAATTTCATTTACACTATAGTGTAAATGACTTATAATAGCCACTTTCCACATTAGGTTTTAATTGTGGAGAGGTAGAGAGCAAGGCCTCAGAAGTGGGGTAAGGTGGGACTGTGAGGAAGGAAATGTTTACAGAAAGGGGGTAACTAGGGATGCTACTGGCACATCTCTACAATCTGATTTCACATTACTCCAGCCTCCTCCCTTGCTTGTCTGCCCACCTTCCACACCTACCCTCCAACACTGACCATATGTCTACCTTCCCCAAGACACGTCATGTCCTTTCATGTTTCTGCGTCTCCCTGTGTCAGGACTTTTTTCCCACCTCACTGCCTCTGCCTGGACAGCTCTTACCGCTCCCTCCAGGTCCAGATTAAATGTTATGTCCTCTGTTAGGCCATCCAATCTCCCGGGCAGTGCCCATTGCTGTTTCCATCAGTATTTTGTTCAGGCTCTCTTTCACCGATTATGCCGGATAGCTTCTCCTCTAGCCTGTGAGGCTCCCAACAGCAGGGAACTGTCTCTAGATTCCATGTCAAACACAGGACCAGGCGTTGTGACTTCCCAATGGATGGCTGCTGGATCAGTGAAAAACTTTTCTACCTCACAACTTCCCCCCAAGTCCAACTCTTCTCAGACTCCACGCTGTGGCCTTGGCTCTCTCTTGGTCCTTCGGCTTACATTTTTTTGTTCTTGTTGGTAAATTAGAAATAAATACAGTCAGGTGTTGTGCGAATGAATGAAAATAAAAGTAAACTCCAAGTAGAAACCATCAAAGAAACCTTAAAGAATTGTTTATATGGCTTTGACTTTGCAAAGAATTTAAAATCAAATGTTGATTCATAAAAAATCCGATCTTTATTAAGTACCAATTATGTTCCTGATCCTGGGCTGGAGGCTAGAAATAGACACGAAGAGCCTTGCCTTTTACCTTAATTTTAATGGAATTTATATACATTTTCCACTCTAATTTTCTGAGAACAGATGAGATCAAAATGTTCCATCCATGAGAAGATATTGTTCTCCTGGGCTGGTCATGCACCACCATGATGAGGATTCGTATTAAATAGTCGATACACTAAATTAATAGAGAGTTAACTCAAAAAGGTGAAATGAAGAGCCCATTACATCATGGTAAATAAGGAGCTCGACTCTGAAGAAACTGGTTCTGGTCTCAGCTCTGCTCATAGGAGACATGTACCAATTCTCTTGTTTCCTCATCTTTAAAGTGAAGAGGACTTGGCAGATTTTATTTTGCAAAGATGATCACAACACTACCTCCTATTCCACACACTCTTCTTACACTGTGACATTGATTCTTCTCCCACCTTGTCCTCTCCCTTAATCCTGGGTGAAACTTTGGGACTGCCTCAGCCAATAGGATATGGCAAAAGCAACACTATGTGACTTCTGAGTTTAGATTATAAAAATGCAGTGCAATTCTGCCTTGTTCTTGAGACACCAGCTTTTGGAATTCAGCTGCCATTGTGTGAGGAAGCCCAGACTAGCTCATGTGATGAGACCGCACAGAAAGGCCATTTGTAGGTGTTCCAGTCAAGAGCTCAGCTGATGTCCCAGCACACAGATATGTGAATGAAGAGACATCCAGATGAGTCTAGCCCCTGGCTATTTAGTCATCCCCAGTCTTTGGGTCTTCCCAGCTGAGGTCTCAGACATTATGGAGCAGCAAAAAACATTTCCTGTTGTGTCCATCTGAATCCTGACCCAAAGAATCCATGAACATAATAACGTGGTTGTCTCATGCTATAGGATTTTTGGATGGTGTGTTACACAGCAATAGTAACTGGACTAGATGGTCATATCTGTCCTGACTACCTTACAAATTGTGAGGATCAAATGAAACCAGTATGCAAGAATATGTTCTGCACAATTTGTAAGCAGTCTGCAAACAAAATTCAGTGAGCTTACAAGGAGCAGTTGTGCCTAGAGTTTACTAACCTCTTCACCTCCCTGCCCTGGCAAGAAGCATGCCCTTGCAGGGTCTGAGACACCTCTATGGAACCTTAACACCCTGAGGAACCCAGTTTGGAAACCACTGTTTTCATCTAACCCCATCATTCTATGATTGAGAAAACATAGGCCCAGAGTGACTTGTTCAAAATCTCATAGCCGGCTATGTGCTTGCTCCAATTTGTCATGCTGCCTCCCAAAAGAGAATTCTGTAAGGTAGGACCATCCTTGTCTGAGAGCCAGAAAGTTGCGAGGAGGAACAAGCAAGATCATTATGCGCTATTTCTCTCCAAGTCTCAAACAGACACTTTGAGCTGTTGCCCAACCATGCCAAAGACAAGCCTATTTCCTTTCCTTCATTCCCTCCCCTGCTCCTCTCCCACTCCTAGTAGCATAGATCATTTCACTGGATAAAACAGAAAGACCGAGCTGCATGCTCAACGTGGCGCTCTGCAGGCAGTCAGCTCAGTGATGAATGGAGAGCTGAGCTAATGCAGAGGCCTGCCTGGTTTGGGTGAAGCTCTGTTTGATCACTGGTCATTGGCATTCACGGAGGGTTCCTAATTGTCACTTGGTGATGGGGTGCCGCACTGTGGTTAAGTGCGTGGGGGCCTCTCTCAGTTATTAACCTTTATGTTGCCCCTATAGCAGTGAGGGCAAAGACAGGCTGGGATTCTGATCAAGTTATATTTAATGCACTGCCTCTCTTACTCAGCTAATATCTCAACTATTTCAGTGGAAGGAAGAAAAATAAATAAAGCCCCAAAGCAAACCAAGCAGGAAGGATAAAGGTGAAAGCTATTGACCCAAATTTAGTAATGTCTTTCCATCAGATGTGGTAGGTTCCTATGCCTGGGAAGGCCCTGTGGATATTGATGAAGGACCCCTGACATTCTGCAAGCCACAGATACATAAATCACAGAGTTTGAAAGAGGCTTTGGTGCCTGTCCCCTGAAATAAGTGTGTCGTTCATTTAGGATTTATTGCTCTGGGGAAGACAATTGATCTAAATAGCTACAGAGACCATTAATGGGAGACTTTAGTGTTTCCAGTGCTGTTGGAGCTGTGGGGCTGGTAGCTTTACATGGGAATCGAGGACAATTAGGTTTAAATGAACTTCCAGAAAGAATCTATGGATGCAGCAATTACTGAACAATCATTTGGTCGGAATATTGGTGTCTGCACACTGGAGGAAGAGATAATGAATTATATTTAAAGACAAAGCGAGATGTTTATAATAGTGTTTCATGGCAGAGTACGGGCATTTTAAATTTTAAAAAGATTAAAAGTGAGCATTTTTATTACTATAAAAGTGTGCTCACTGAACAAAACTTGGTAAATAGCCTAAAGAGAAGATTAAATTGCCCATATTCCCACCCTGTGATGATAATCACAGTAAATATGCTGAATGTCTTTCCTTCCAGCCTTTTTCCTGTGTGTGTATGTGATGCACACATGCACACATACACACACATACACGCACACACAAGCACACACAGGAAGTTATATAACATGTATATAATTTAAAATGGAGACTTTTTGTACTATGGTTTTGCATCTTGCTTCTTTCCTTGACATTATGTGATATCATCATCACACGTTCTTCAAAAGTACGTTCTGTAAAAGCTACACAACATTTACTCATGTATACATACCATAATATATTCAACAATCCTCCTCTTAGGAGACATTTGTTTTCAGCTTTGATTCTGTCTCTGAACTTTTCTCTAGTTTAAACCCTAGAAGGGAGATTCGTCTTTTGTAAGGCACGTGGCACAAATGGCCTTTAGAGTTTTTCAGTCATTTTCTTCCCTCTTCCCTTTCGCAGTGGGCCATGTGTGAGCTATAGGACGTCAGTTGACTTTTATCCCTTCTTCAAGAACGACCCTGGGTGTGCCTTTCCCCTCCGCCACACCCCGGCCCCGCAACCTCCCAACCTGGAGGTTTGCCTGGGATTTAACTGCTCCCCGGCTTTACCTGGGAATTTGTTGACTCGGTGTTCCCTGTCCCTGTGTTGCCTTGCCACCTGCACCCACCTGCCGTCTTTCTCTCCTTCCCCGAGTCCTACCCATCCTCCGGATCTAGTTAACTCTCTCCTCTCCCGCAGAGCCTTCCCAGACCCCTCCACCCCAAGCTTCTCTCCTTCTGAACTGCTCCATAATTTATGTTCTTCACACCACTCCTCCGACAATTAATCACCACTTACCGGCTGTGTGACCTGCAGTAATCCCACACGCTTGTCGTGAGGATTTAATGAGATCAAGCCTATAAAATAAATACCTATCACAGTGTGGCACACACATTGCAGTTGAGCAATAAACGGAAGCTGTTATTATTATTACAGCCAGTTTGCCTTGTGACATTTCTTCTGTTTGATGTTCCATATCCCCTCCTCTACTGCTATTTAACTGTGTGTGACCTGGATTCCAAGTTCCCTGAGGGCAGCTGCTCCACGGCACCCAGAGCAGTGTCCTCGCGTCAGAGGCTCACAAGGAATATTGCTGCTTGTGACCAGGTAGAAGGGTCATCCAGGTCTCTTTCCTTTGCTTTCTGTACCTGGTTTTGCTTCTTAGATGACCCTGGAGCCCAAAGCTCTGAACTTTTCTACCTCTTGAATGACTGTCTAAGCTGCTGAAGTACACAGCAAGATCCAGTGGGATGTAGTGGTTCAGTGCTTGGAAATTATCCCAGTTTTGTATTTAATTTCATTGAGGGGTAGAAATGTGACGGCGTTTGTGCATCAGACTTTCTAAGCTGGAGGGAAGCTTAAAAATCACCTATCCTTTATACCCATTTTCTGGATTAGTGCTTGGGTTGGTTACTGGCAGACCTGGACTCTGGCTCTTCTATTTATGAAGCTTTGTGTCTAGATAAGTCACTACCCTTTCTGGTTTTCAGCTTCCTCATCTATAAAATGAGAGGGTCGGCCTAGATAATATCTAAGGTATCTTCCAACTAAATTTTATGGTTCTATAAAACTGAGGCCCAGAGAGATTAAGAAACTTTCTCTAAATTGTGGAGAACAAGGACTAAAATGAAAATCTGACTTAAATTCTGAGATTTGTCAATCATTCTAATCTATCTTGCCAACCAGTGGTATTCATCTAGTGCCTTCCCTATGTTAGACACCTGTAAGCATCATAAACAGGTATAAGTCAGGGGCCTAGTTCTCATGGAGCTTTTACGGTCTAGCTGGAAACACAGGCAAAAACAGAAAATTACAACCCCAAGTAGAAATTGAACATGCTAGGTTGTTTCCCAATATCCATTCTCCACTCCCACTAGCACAATTAATAGAATCCTTGATTTTAACCAGGCATATAATGATGCAGAATAAAGTAAATCTCTTACCCTTGGTTGCAGCTATGTGTGGCCATGTGATCAAGTTCTGGATAGTGGAATGTGATAAGAATTGTTCTATGCAATTCCTGGTCATGGCTCTCCCTTACCCCATTTTCTCTTTTCCCACTGACTGGAATGTGGACATGGCGATGAACTATTTTGCACCATGTAAACAAAGGCGCCACCCTAGAGATGAGCAACAAGATGGCAGGAGCCTGGGACCCCATTCCCTGGAACTGTCACTGGACTCATTATTCCTATACTGTTAGAGAAGACAGAAATATATTTCTAGGTGTTAAATGAGGCAAAACTATTATTGGGATTCTCTTACAAATTCTAAACTCACATCCTAACTAATATATATGATATATGTGTCAGTTGAGAGCCAAAGGTATTAATGGAATACAGTGGACAGGACATTCCTGGAAGTCGTGGTAGCCAAGATCCTTATAGAGGTGATGAGGTGATGGAGTGTGAACTGGGTTGAAAATAATGGGTGGAAACAGAAAAAAGGTCAATATCTAAGTGAAGTCCATGGAATTGAGCAAAGTTGAAGAAATGGTAATATAGACGGTAATTTGGTAATTTGGAACAGAGCTAAAGAGAAAGTTCACATAACACAATGGTTTTCAAACTGACTGACCATCACAATCACTAGGGAGGCTTAAAAATACAGATCCCCTGGGTCCCTGTACCAATTATTAGGATAATGAAATCTGTGTTTTAAAGCTTCCAGGTGATTCTGTTGATGGAAAGCATTGTGTCTGCTAAGAAGAATCTAGAATGGGACCAGATCATGGAGGGCCCTGAAGACCATACTAAGAATCCATTGTTCCCCAAGACTGTGCTTGGCACCATCTACACTTCCCAGCTTATGCATTTAAATATAATTTTCAGGGAAGAGAATTTCTGAGAGAAAGCACACATGGGATCCTGGAAATGTCAGACCTGGGCTCTCATTCCAGCTCTGCCCTTTGCCAACTGTATAACCTGGAACATAAACCTCAATTTCTTTATTGGGAAAAATAGGGAAAATAAAGGTGGCTTTGGAGATGAAATGGGAAAACATATGCACAAATGTCTAGCTCAATGTAAACCCCCAATAATGTCACAGAAATGTTAGTTGTCCTCTAGTCACAGTGCTCGCACTCTGCCTGCTGTGTTCGGGGTGACATGATTGGGGAGGGATGGACTGGCAGTCTAGAGACCAGGACTGCAGGCCTCCTCTGCCACCCACTCACCTCAGACCTTGGTACTCTGGAACGCTGCTAGAAGTGGACCATGCCATCATGAGTCATTGGCCCCTGTATAAATAATTCAACCCTGTTATTATTTAGTGCTCCGTGGTCACTGCTGGAGACCTGCCAAAGTCAGGCCAGGCCCCTGTGGCTCTGAAGGGCTCTCATGGACTCCCCAGCATGCTCAGCCTTCAGTCTTGATTTCCATTAGTTCAGGATGGAGGAGAAAGGGCACATTCTGGAAGCTCCCAGGGTTCTGCATTGTGACTTGGAGAAAATAAAAGGGCTTAATTACTTTGGCCTAAAGTACACAGGCATTTGACATTTTGAAAAATAGTTGTATGACATTTCTTTGATAGGTCTGGACCGAAGGCAGCTGCTTATACTTTAGGGAGGTGACAGAAAAGGAGAAGGAGAGAGAGAGAACATGTGAGGAACCTCAGTATTTTAACAATATTCCCTTATATTTACAGAGTGCTTTCTGTTTTCTAAGCAGCTTTATATCCCTTACTAAATGAATTGATTTTTACAATAATTCAGCAAGTGAAGGCAGAAGGTAAAGAAACTCTGCCACTTACTAGCTGGATAAGCCTTGGCAAATTAACTCCTCTGAGGTCAGTTTTCTCTTCCTTGAAATGGGGTTGTCATCTGCTCTGCAGGCTTTTGGTAACAATGAAATGAAAGGGCAAATGTAAATGAAGTCCCAAGCACAGCTGCTAGCATGGTGCAGATGCCACTAGCTGTGAGTTTTCATCTCTTCCCATTACATAGATGGAAAAACTGAGGAGAGAGAAATAATGTGAGTGCATAAAGGGATAGTAACCAGTGTCTAGGTGCACCTGGTTCGGGGATTTTTTTCGTTATAACATGTAGACTCCCAGGAAAGTCCATTTCACAAAATAAAACAAAATCCTGACTGTCATATTTGCCCCAAAATTCCATTCTGGTAATAGAGTCTGAGGTGGATTCGTGAGGCTACTAAAAAGCAGGACGGAGGCAAGTGGGAGGAGAGACACTCGCGTGGAAGGTGACAGGGAAGCAGAGGGAGGGGGCGAAGCAAGCACGTGGGGAGTCTGGCTCCAGGCAGAGTGTCTTCCCTGCAAGACTTGCCGCAGAACAGGCTGGCACAGGGCGCAGAATGAAAAGCACCCAGAGCTCGAGAAAGTTCCATACATCAGCCTGACACAAGACTGGGAGGACCTGCCACAGCAATGCCTTACAAAATCCAGGCTGGAAATTATCTCGACAGATTGAATGAAATGAGTAAGGTGAACTCCAAAAGGGCTAAACCCAGGGTCATGCATTGGGTTCAAAAATCCAATCGCATCAAATATCAAATGAGAAAAACTGACTTGAAAGTGAAAGACACATTTTACTTCTCTGAAATGGTTGTGATCGGGAGGCAGCCCGAGGGAGTAGAAAGAGCAGATCAGCAGTCAGGCGTTCCCTCCTACTACACCCTACCTCTGCACGAGCTGAGAGCCTGTGCACAGCCCCTTAACTTCTTTGGGCCTCAGTTTCCTTTCCTGTGAAATTAGTAGATTGGACAACTAGACAATCCTTGTGGTTTATTTTAACCTTAACATGGAACTCTGTCTCGTTTTATCCATGTCAAGAAGACTTGGTAGTTTTAATTGGCTACAAATTCAATAAGAGCCAATAATAGTATGTAATAGTAGTTGATGCAAACTTAGGGTGCAAAAGTAGGAACATAGTGGTCACTTAAAACCGGGAAATAACTCATCCGACCTCAATTGCTGGGCAGTCCTCTTTGTAGCAGTTGATTTTGTGGCGATGGTACATTCGAGGGATCTCTAGGAAAACTAGAGGCTGCCCAGGGTTGTCAGAGGTCAGATTTAAAGCCGGAAAAGTTGAGAAACTGGAAATATTTATCCACGAGAAGAAAATCCTGAAAAGGAACATGATAGCCATAATTCCAAAGTCTGAAAAGCTGCAGCTCAAGAGATGCATCAGGATTATCCTGAGCTCTAACTTCTGCAGTCTGGACAAAGTGGGTCCCCTTGAGCTCAACATATGAAGCTGCTCTGTGGAGCCGGGATAGAAGGTTCATGAGGCAGAGAGAGCAGGCTGCTGCTGGAGGTGCGGACCACAGTGAGGGACCAGCTGGGGGAGGCTGTGGGTGGGGCTCCCGTGCTGGGCCTCGGAGTGCCAGAAGCACTCTAAGATCTCTTCTGATTCTGAGATCTGAGGGCTCCCACTGAGGAAGAAGCAGGTAGGACTGAGGATGAGGCAAGGAGCAGGGTGAAGGGAGGTAGTGGGGAGGGAGGGCCTGGCGACCTCTGTAAAGGCCATATTAATTATGTGGCCACTGCCGGCGCTGTGTTAGACCAATGCACCAGGGGCAAGAGGCGAAAAACCACGGGATTGGGTGGAGGCTGACCTTCACAACCTGAATGCGGACAGCTGCGCAGGCTGGGAGCAGCGGGTCTGCAGAGCTCCGTGTTGCTGGTCTCCATCCGCTTTGTCTTAGGTCGCTGGACCCCAGACAGCGAGGATCTTCCTTAGATCTTTCTGCTTCCCCATCAGTCAGCTCCTGGCACCACATCAGCCGCACCACCAGTGCTCAATAAACATCTTGTCAAGCGACTATATGAACGGACAAAGGAACAGCTGGAGCTCAATAAACAGTTATTGACTCAATTAATTAATGAATTAGTTAATGGAAAAACTGACCCAGCTTTTCATTCTGATCTCAGGAGAGTGAAACTATGAGAAGGAAGCTCATGAGAGGGACAGACAGGGGTGATGAAAACAAAAGGAGCGAAAAATGTGTTCAAGAAGGAAAAGAGAGGGGTGGGGAGGAAGGCAAGTGCAAATAACGATCAGTAATGGAGACCACCAGCGCTGGCTTCCAGGATGGCATTCCTTCCTTCCATCCAGCAATCCAGCCATCCCTCCTCCCTTCAATCCACCCTTCCATTAATACATTCCTGTGACCAGCCTTTTTTGGAGAGACTGTCATCAGCCCAGCTTTTGCTGGAGACTACGGAGGACGTAATGAGCCATGAAGTCCAGCTACTGCATCTAGGGTCTCTATACCTCTTAGACATAGAGGAAACACCAAAGTTGTCTTTCCCATTCTCTACTTACCACCACAAAAACCCGAATATTTCTCTGACGACCACGCGTGCGGAAGTATTTCCCCACATGCTGCAGCAGACACCAGCTGGGTGTCCTCTAATTTAGTCCTACTGTGACGCTGCCTACCTGCAGACAGTGTCAGATCCCACAGGTTGAGGGTTCAGTCCCACAAGACGGCCCCCGCTTCAGGTGCCAGTTGCAAGTATTGTTTTACCCCTGCTTTTGATCTACCAGCTATAAATCGAGGTTCCCGTGACTCCCTCCTTGGGTTAGATTAATTTGCTAGAGTGGCTCACAGAACTCAGGGAAACACTTACGTTCACCCTTTCATTACAAAGGATGAACAGCCAATGGAAGACATGCATTGGGTGAGGTGAGGGGAAGGGGCGTGGAGTTTCCTTACCCTCTCCAGGTGGCCACCCTCCGGAAACCTCCACCGGTTCAGCTATCAGGAAGTTTCCTGAATCCAGTCTTTTTGGGTTTTTATAGAGGCTCCATTATGTAAATAATTGGCCATTGTGATCAACTTAATCTTCAGCCCCTGTCCCCTCCCTAGAGGTTGGGCGTGGGGCCAAAAGTCCTAACCAGAGAGACTTTTCTGTGACCAGCTCCCCTCCTGAAGCTAGGAGAGAATGCCAGCCACCAGTCATCTCTTTAGCATACAAGACACTCTCATCACTTTGGAAATTCCAAACGTTTTGGGAATTATATGTCAGGAAATAGGGACAAAGACTGAGTGTATATTTCACAGTATCACAGATAAATAGAATACTTGAAAAATGATAAAACATGCATGATGGCTCGAGGTCATACAGCAACTCTACAGTTTTCTAGGCTACCAGGGGCTGGATTGGAGGGGATTTCTAGGAATATCATTTTGAAATATTTCTCTGGCTGCTTCCTGTCCATTCTGTGACACTTCAAATTCCCTCCTAGGTAGCTCTGGGGGTTCCCAATGGGTGACTCATTCTGTTTACGGAGAACTCAGAGCAGCTGGCACCAACTTGCTCATCTGCTCTGCCTCACTGCGCTGGGGCCTTCGGTCACCACCAGTGGCACAACAAGCAGTCACAGAGGGTGTCTGCCAAAGCCTGGCACACTGGGGCTGCCACCAAGGGCCCTCCCGCTGCTGCTTCTCTCCGGTGCTCATGCCGAAGCTGCCCACGCTCAACACCTGCCGGTGCTGCCCACTTGCCATGCCCAGTGCCTGGCCTGGGCAGCCAGGCTGGAGGTGCCATCTCCCCTCCTATTGTAGCAGCAGTTGCAGACCCCGAAGTGGCAGCCGACTTAGACCATCACTATCTACAACCATTATTGCGAAATGGTTCTTTTAAACTTTCTTCTTTTGTAGACTTTCCTACCAAAAAGCTCGGGCACCAGTCCAGTGGGACCAGGCAGAGGTCATCATCCTCAGTGGCAAAGTCTCTATCCCTACTTCCCACACCACGGGCCACTGTCCTTGAATCTAACTTCTGTGACTCCCTTCTGTCTTCTCTTAGGATAAATTCTTTCCCAGGAGGCTCCTTGATCCTTCATGTAAACAGACTCTTAGCAGGCCTGCCCCAATAGTGCACCAAACATTCTTGACCCTACTGCGATCCTGGCTTAGGCTCCAACTAGGACTCCCCTGCCATCAAGGGATGAACCAAATGAGCTGTACAGACATTGCTCTATCTCCTAAGTGATTGTGCAGCCTGGAACACTGTGTAGAAGATTCTGAGGCCTCACTGAAGCTTAGCAGGACAAAGGGCAGCGCAGCGATTGATTATCGATGCCTGTCACAGGCATTGGAATAGAGAGGGGCAGCATGTGTACCACACTGTGCCCTCCCTGGCCTGGGGCACTGTTTGCCTTGGGAGACTAATGAGGGAGCAGGAAGGGAAGGGACTTAAGATTTGCTTATGTAAATATTTAATATTTGTATAAGTGACTATCTCAATATGTCTTGCAATAACCTGAGAAAGAGGTATTATTAATAACCCATTTTACACATAAAAATCTGAGACTCAGAGAAGGTAAGTAAGTAATTTGCATAAGTTCATATAGCTACTGAGTAGCAGTTAGGATCCGCACCTAGGTTACCAGGCTGCAGAAGCCACGCCTTGTCCACCACTGCACACGGTCTCCTAGCGCGTAGGCTGGCATGGGTTGGACCACAAGACCATTGAGGGCAGTGACGAGATGTACCCTAGCCAGAGCTCTATCTAAGCATCATACGTAAGCAGGCTTTTCAGAAACTCACCCTGGCAATCATCACGGCTGATGATGATAAACTGTGTGGTGGTGCTGCCCGGCTGCCTTTCCTCCAAAGGGGCTGGACTTCACAGCTTCAGAGAAAGTGTTAGTTGCTCCCCGAGGCATCTTTACATGTGCTAGATTATCAGGCAGACTCCTGCCCATTTCAAGATGCACATATTCATCAGCATTTCCCAAGCCCCGCAAGACCACTCAGCCGGGAGATTCACCTAAATGCTTGTCCTCCTTGCTGACCCCAGCCACGGAGGACCAGTCACCTTTAGCTGCCAGCTGCTCCTGATCAGCAAGATGTCTGTACGTAGACCTGCAGCTTTCTTGTGGCATTTCCCAGCCTCACAAAACGTGACACACATATGCTTCAATTCCATGTGTATCTCCAAATCCAGGCCCTCCGATTAAGGAGTGTCAGGGTTTCCATGGGAGGCAAAGAGGGTGCCTTCCCATGTCCTTCCTACTCCATGGACACACACCTGGCAACTCCCCCTCCCCTTCCACCCCTCTGGGTGCAGGAAGTGGAGTTACAGCCCAGGCGAGTTACTTTCTTCAATCAACAATGGATCATCACCGATATGCTGAGCACTCAGCCCTGTGGGGAAGACAGAAAAAATGGAATTCACAGACCTTGTCCTCAGAGAGATGAGAAGACCACTGAGGCATAACACCACCATGGAGCATATAATTAAGTGCAGGATTTTCAGGTAAAAAAAAGATTAAAAATTGGAAAAGTCAGAGGTAAATGTAGACTTTCATTCTCAGGGAATGCCTCGTGAAAGGTGGTGAGGGGGGTCCAGGGGGCTTAAATCTGGGTCTCTTTTTTTTTTTTTTTTGAGACAGGGTCTTGTTCTATCTCCCAGGCTAGAGTGCAGTGGCATCATCATAGGTCACCGTGACCTCAAACTCCTAGGCTCAAGTGACCTTCTTTCCTCAGCTTCCCTAGCAGCTGGGACTACAGGTGCAAGCCACCACACCAGGCTAATTTTTCTATTTTTTGTAGAGACAGGGTCTTGCTGTTGCTCAGGCTGGTCTGGAACACCTGACCTCAAATAATCCTCCCGCCTCAGCCTCCCGGAGTTCCAGGATTACAGGCGTGAGCCACCGCACTCGGCCTAAATCTGGGTCTTAAAGAAGACTAGGACTAGAATTTAGAGACAAATCTGGGTTGAGGTCTGGGCTCTGCTCATCACTAGATGGGTGGCCTCAGCTGTGTGCCCTCTCTGAGTCTCAGTTTCCTAATCTACCAAATGGGACAGTCAGAAGACTGTGGTCCTCCCCAGCCGGCAAGGGCCCAAGAAGCGTCAGTATTACAACGCAATCCCTCAGCGGCAATTCTGATACCTAATGATCTGAGAATCAAAAGTGAGTTTTGTAATTCATTTGGCAGCCACATCTGACCTGAACTGAACACATTTGGTGGTAGAACCTGGCCTGAATTAATGGGAAACTATCTGCGGTCTTATCTGTTCCATGTAGTGGGAATTGTTATATGTTTTGCTGTGGAAAAATTAATGTGTTTGATTATGGCATGTTGTTCCAGGCCCACCAGGGATGCTATATACTATACTATATACGTAGTGTGCATATACTGTAATCTGAACAGATCTGAGCTCTGAAACACACCTGGCCGCAAGAGACGTGTGTCATTGCACAGATTCAGCTAACAGGAGAGCAGCAGGCATTTCCATAACCCCTGTGACCGTGAGAATAGCTATGCAGAGCAAGGCTTGGCAGACTTTCTCTGTAAAGGGCCAGATAGTAAATATTTGAGGCTTTGTGGGCCACATATGGTCTCTGTTGCAACTATTCAACTTTGGAGCATGAAAACAGCTACAACAAATGGGCATGGCTGTGTTCCAATAAAACTTTATTTATAAAAACAGGCAGCTGGCTAGATTTGGGCCGTGGGCTGTGGTGTGCCAACCCTGATATTCAGGAATGGATTTGCATCCTGGAAAGACTCCCAGAGGTCACCTGCTCGATTTCACCTCTATTTCATAATCTGATCTCTGAAAAGGGCAGGAAACGGCAGAATCAGGTTCAGAGCCCAGGCTTGTGACTCTCTCAATACTCTCCTCATGCCGAGACTTTCCTCCTCTTTGAAGTGGACTCCACCCTGGGGCACAGACCTTCTGACCAGTGGGAGCAGGGCAGAGGGCCAGTGAGTTTCTTTTGACTCTGATCCAGAGCCAAAGAGCATTTGAAGCAGAAAAGGATCTGAATTTCCTCATCCAACAAGATGAAAATGCCAACCCCGAAATGAAAAGCTATGAGAAGTAGAAAACCAAGTCTCAGTGCTCCTTGTCTGTGAGGCTATTTGGCCGACTGGCTGGGCTGCAGGGCGAGTGCCACCAGCCAAGCAAGACCGCAGCCAGAGTGAGGGTGGCAGGTGACAGCCACCTGGGGCCCGAGGGCAGAGGCAGCTCTGCTTGCTGTCTGCCAAGATCCTTCCCTCTCCTCAGCCAGATGCGGAAGAGCCTGGCCTTTTGGCCGGGCCCCACAGGGTGCCACCCTACACCCCATTTCTCGACAAGAAGCAGGAAGAGTTGACAGATGCTCGCTGAAGGCCCTGGGGCAAGTTGGGAAGGCACAGCTTTGGGTGGAAGCCACAGTGGGTGTCTGCCAGGGGAGGGGGAACTGGGGCAGGAGCTGAGCAGCCAGTCTGGGCCCAGGCAGCCCTGGGGGCTGTCACAGAAAGGAGCTTTAGCAATTCCATATTCTAACCCCTGCTCCCATTTTACAGGTGAGAAGAACAAGATCCATCACACACTCATAAGCAGCACAGTAGGAGCTGCAAGCCACGTGTCCTGATTCTCAGCCTAGACTCTTTCCACCAACAGATGTTTATCTTACCTTAAAGGCTTTTGTGCACAGGGAGTGTGTCAATGTGTAAAAATGGCCAAAATAACAATAGCACCTACCTCTTGGGTCTTGTTTTGGCGGTTAAAGGAATAACTACACAGTGTAAGCTCTCTCAGAAGTGGGTTTCAGCAGTTGGGCCATCTTGTTGCTCCTCTTTGTTGGTTCAGACTGACCAATTAATTTTTTTTTTTTGGTGGATGAAAAAAGTGCTCTGACTGGTCATTGATCGGCTCAACATAAAGACTTCTGCCTGGTATTAGCCAAGAGAAAATAGACAATGTGCTGCTGACCATGTGTGTGTGTGTGTGTGTGTTTTCAACCTTGTCCTGGAGACCAGCTCAGAAACAAACAAAATCAATCAGTCCATTTCCAATGCCCTCTCCGCCCTACCCAAGGGCAGAGAGAACATAGGCAGATACATAGATGGCCTTCTCATGCACCCCACCCTCTGCAGTAGCCCTTGCTCTCTCCAATTGCCTGGTGGATGCTTCCACCTCAAAGCAGCAAGTCCCAGATTGGAAGCATCATCTTCCTCCTATACTGGCTCCCTTTCCTGATTACAGTGATGGAGACAGGATTGCATAATGGCTAAGGATTCAGGGTCTGGGACCCAGGCTGCTGGGCTCACATTCCATTTCTATCATTTACTTGCTAGGCCACCTTGGTCTAGTTACTTAATTTCTCCATACCTCAGTTTGCTTATCTGTAAAACGGGAAGAATAATGGTTCATCTGCCTCATCAGACTGTTGTGAGGATTTCATTAGTTAATACACTATGTATACAGATTAAGTACCATACAGATGTGAACTGCCCACAGGGGCCATTCTTACTTTTCCCAGGCCCAAAATCGTGGGGCAGCTTGGTTCCAGTCAGACTGATCCGAAACTCCGGGCTCCTACCATGCGTTTCCTTCTGGCTTTGCCTTTGCTTAGGCCATGGCCTCCGCTGAGAATGCCTCCTGCCCCTCCCCCAGCTGCCAGCTTCTCTTCCACCCCTCCTCCCCTCTGAGTGGCCCCTGGCCACCCCTGCTGGGAGTGGGCTTTCCCTCTTTGGAGATCCTAAAGCATGCCTCCTCTGCCTCTTGCAGGGCTCACTCTTCAGACACAGCTTGGCACTGCCAGTTGCTTTTTGTTTTTCATGAACAAGAAGGGTGCACTTTCCAAAGTGTTTACTTCAGGACCCTTGAATTTAGCATCCTACCATTGGGTCAGTTACTGCAGATAGTAACATCCTATTCCTTTTTCCTTCTTTTAATGTTTAAAGTCAGTGATTAGGTTTCAAGAGTGGCTCTTTTCAAATTATGTGATGGCATTTTCTCCCTAGCAAAGTCCTGGAGGGCGTTGTTCAAGCACCTCCCCCGGGCACCTTGGGAGGTACTCAATAGAGAGAGACCTGCCAGTCAATTGATTGGCTGGCTGATCAGCAGCCCTTTCAGCGAGCTGGGTGCAGGGCTCCAGGGCCAGCTCACGGGGCAGTGGGCTTAGTCCCAGGACTGTAGCATCAGGAGAAAGGGAATCTCAGCTTCTCTAAGTCCTCCACCCTAGTCTCTCTGATCTTCAGCTCCCCTCTCCTTGGGGCACACTTAGGCTCAGACTGGCTCCTGCAAGCAACCTGCTGGGCTCCTGCTCCACCAGGGCCAGAAAACCATCTCCTATAAGTGCTGGTGCTGCCTTGATGGATTCTGCCTGGCAGGGGGACCATGGCCCAGTTCTCCAATCGATACTGCTCAGCAGAGGCCTTTTGAGAACAGAGCCAAAGAAAAATAGAAAGCATTGTTTGCTTAGTAAATGGCACTTTGCTGGATGGAGACAGCATTTTCTTTCTTTCTGTTTTCCCTTAGCTACTTGTCAGTCATTCTAGCTTCTCCTTCCTTCTCTTTTTACCCTCCTCTGCCTTTTCTCTCTCAACACAGCAAAGGCATTGTCTGTCCTGTAGCAGCAAAGCAATAGCTTTTAGCATTGCTACATCTGCCTCCAATAATTTTTTGGAAGAAGATGAGATAGGAAATAAAGGAATGGACGAACGGATGGATAGAAGGGTCACAGCAAACCAAGCACAGGGCTCTTGAGTGTATCTTCCCGTTCTCATAAGCAACTCTCCTTCACCTGGCTTTCTAAAGTCATCAGGACGGGGACACAGGCTATTGTGTCCTTCCTGGGTGATTTATCTGTAATCTAGGCATGCTGTCACCAGGAGGCGGGTCAGTGGTGCTCCTCTGTGGCCTGCTATCCAAATATCTGCGGTCTCCATAGCCAATGCTAAGAAACATGAAGTTAACTTGGTTCAATTCCCTTGTTTAACAGGTGAGGAAACTAAGGGTTAGTAGGATTAGGTGACGGCCCGAGCTCTTGCAATGAGTTAGCATCAGAGCCAAGCTGAGAGTTTCCTGGGGCCTGGAGCAGGGTTGTCTGGGATTGGAGTCTACTAAGAGCTGCCTTTGTCTCTGTCTTTGTAGGAAATCCTAATGACCAGAATCTAAAAGGAACTCCCAAACTTAAACCCCTTTCCTAATGTCTAATTTCTGGTTTGCTAACATGTGTTAAAAAGGACAGGGTGGAGGTTTCTCCTCCTTCAGATACATTTTTTAAAGGCAAAAGGGAAAAGGAACAGAAGAGGAAAAGGGGATGTGAAAATCTGCAGGCTATCCCCAGAGAGCGAAGAAGCTGGTTTGTAGAAACTGGAAGAAAAAGAAACTAACATTGTTGGACAGCCCAGGCAACCCCGGGGATCAGAGGGGGTCTGGATCTGGGCTGCTGAGGAAATGAAACTAGATGCCTCTAGTTTCATTTGTGGCCTCAGTTCTGCTCCTCTTAGTAGCCCTCTGTTTGCTGGGCCCCTAAATGATCTCTCAGAGCATTGCAGGCTTTTTGAGGCGTCCCAGGAAAACATCCCTAAAACTGCCCTTAGTTCTGAAAATTGCCCGCTTAGAGATTCATTCCTGTGCCTAAAGCACATTTTAGAGTATGTTGGAATCACCTGGAGTCCTATTAAAACACAGATTGCTCCCCTCACCCACTGTCTATGGTGGAGCCTAAGAATCTGCATTTCTAACAAGCTCATAGGTAAAGCAGACGCTGTAAGAGCTCACGCTGAGAATCCCTGGCCTGAAGCGTCAGCCTTCTCACGGTTCCTTTTTTCAGGAGGAGTGGTGTGGTTAGATGGGAGGAAGACTCAACTTGAACTTGGGCATGCTAGGTTCGTCCCTGGCTAGATGTCCTTGGGCAAGTCATTTCGCCTTTCTAGGTCTGTTTTCTCACCTGTAAAATGAGGGGTCTCGTGAATATTCTCTCTGAATCTTGTCTTAAACACATTGTGAAATTCATGGAATTCTTTTTCAGGTCTCCTGCCCTCCTGAATTGGAATCTCCCAGGGGTTTGTCAGAAATGTCCAATCTTTATTCAGCCGTCGTCGTGAGCTGGCTGTGACTAATTCTGGCTACTGGGATGTGAGTGGATGGACACAGTGTTTACAGCTTCCAGTTTACATTCCCCCGGGAAAGGGTGTGTTCCGCTGCACCTCTCCACTGTTTCTGCCAGTAGAAAAAGCAGTGAGCCGACTTCATTCAATCAAAAACATATTTATTGAGCATCTCCCATGTGTCTGGCACTGTTCTAGGCACCGGGAGTACATCAGTGAATAAGCAAGACAAAGATCCCTGCCCCAGTGGCGTTTATAGTCTAACTGGTGGAGACACAAACAAAAACATGATAAATATATAAATGACATAGGGTATGAAAAGAAGTGCCGGGAGGAAAAAAAAGAGTTGGAGCAGGGAGTGGGGGAGGGGCAGGCTGCTGTGTTAAATCAGTCAAACCCGAGGCTGACCGACATTCTAGGTGATGGGGGTGCCTGGGTCCCTGACACCCGGGAGCCACCATGTCAGCCCTCACTGCTTCTGCTCAGACCATGTGAGAAATAAACTTCCGTCGTGCATAAGCTTGTGCTCTTCAGGGTCGTCGTTACAGCAGCTGATCCTGTACCCTAACTCATACTTGTTTCCTGAGTCTGCTAGGCTCTGTATTAGTTTTCTGTGGCCGCCATAACCAATCACCACAATCTTGGTGACTTAGAACAACTGAAATTGATTCTCTCACAATTCTAGAAGCCAGAAGATGAAATCAAGGTGTTGGCAAGGTTGCATTCCCTCTGGAGGCTCTAGAAGAAAATACTTCCTTGCCTCTTCTAGCGTCCGGTGGCTGTCGGCATTCTTGTGGCTGTGTCACTCCAGTTTGTGCCTCCATGGTCATATGGCCTTCCTCTGGGTGTCTCTCCTATGTGCGTCTCTTACAACGGCACCAGCTATTGGGCTTAGAGCCCACCAAGTAAAATAGTATGATCTCATCTTGAAATGCTAAACTCGATAACATCTACAAAGACCTTTTTTCCAAATAAGGTCACATTCATAGGTTCTGGTGGTTGGGACATGGACATATCTTTTGAGGGGACCGTGATTCAGCCAGCTACAGGCACCAAGAAGCACGTAACATATTGCTTCAATGTGTGTGCTTGGCCACAGTGCTCACCAGGTCAGACAGAGAGGGGATTCCTCAGTCCTCAGGGTGGGCTTCTGTGAAGTGGGCCAACCGGTTTTGGCGGCTGAACATACCCTGGGAGATGAGGCCCAGGGCTGTGCATGAACCAGTGCAGCCTACAGGCTAAGAACAGCGTTCCCCTGCTATTTGCCTGTTTACAAAATGGGCTCGCCTCTTTCTACCTCAACGTGTCTCAAATCAACCCTCAAGGGAAACCTACAAACACTTAAAAAAGCAATGCACAAACAAGGTACCAAGCTCAGTGTCTCAGCTCTTGACAGAGGAAACAAGGGGTGATGTGAAAGGAGAAGGAGGACAAATTTTAGCTGGACTTTGAGGAAAACAAACCTGGGAGGCCCGATGCGCGAAGCATGAAGATTATAAAAATTATTGTTTCTTTGGTGTCCCAGAAACTAAAGTGCTGGGTGCCTCCAGTGCACAACCTTGCACCACCAGGTCAAGGGTAATGGCACAATATTTAACGAGCACTGAGGCCCAGACACCAACCTGTCAGAATCAACCCGTCCACCGCACTGGAGCCGGGTCAGAGCTGACTATTAGGCTGCTGACCCTGTGGACATCTGGGGGTCGCAGAGGAGGTGGTGGGAGTGTTTGGAGCGAGGGACTTCCAGGGGCTTAGGGAACTGGCTTTTCGCCAACCAGTCTGGATATATTTGAACATTCTAAGAACTAGAATGTCTACGTTGACGTGCACGGGTTGGGTGTTGATACCCCAACTTATAGATGAGGGTTCCAAGGCTCAGAGTGGGGAGGAGACTCCCCTGAAGTCCGAAGCTCTGAAGTGCAATACTCGGTTGGGTTGCCCCGGCTGCTGGGAGGGTGCAGGAGTGTCTGGGCCACAGCCTTGGAGGGAGTAAGGGATTTCAGCCAGGAAATCTCCCTGACAGTCTTCATCCAAGGAGCTTAGAGAAAAGCAGCCACTCATCCTCGGACAGCTTACACGGGGGATTTCAAAGCAGCTTCTTCCTCCCCAGGGAGCCCGAGTCTCAGGTTAAATATGAGTGAAAACTCACCAGCCGTGCCCAGCCGCTGAGGCCTCCCTCCCTTCCAGGGAGTGCAGCATTCCCAGCTGGGCAGCAAAGAAGGGAATGGAATGGAATGTCCGGACACTGCCAGGTGAAGGGACAGGGAACAGAGCGTTTCTACGTGGCGGCAGGAAAGGGCTGGCAGAAGTCAAACCAATTGGCTAATCATGAGCATTTATGAAATACTTGGTCAGCAGGGAGTCCTTTCAAAGGATTTCAAGTCTTGAAGCCAGGGCAGGGCGGGGTGGGGTGGGGGAGGAGGAGGAGGGTGAGTGCCCCCCTGCCTCAGCCATGGCCCTCTCTTTCATCTGGTTTATCTACTAGGGTGCTCATTCTAATTTTTTTTTAAAAAAACGTGTTTCATGGCTGAAAAAGATAAAAAAGGTTGGCAAACCACTGACTTCATTCACTTACCACATTTTATTGATGAGGAAATTGAGGCATAGAATGGGAGTGACCGGCTGTCATCGGGTGTGGCCCCCCGATGGCCAGTCCAACACACTCTTCACTTGGCCTCCTGCCTCCTTACTGTGAGTTCCGCACTCTGCAGGCCCAGGGGCGGGGAAAGAAAAGAAAAACGATGCTCGTGTTATATACACATCTCCACCAGGATTACTTGTGTAACCGTCCAAGCCGCTGCCACTAGCCTACTTTTACAAACTCCTGACTGGTCTCTCTGTTTCGACATTTGCCCCTGAATTAATTCTCCACACTGAGCCAGAGTGATCTGTTGAAAATACATTAATAACTCAGATCATGTCACTGCTCTACTTCAGACCCTCCAGTGGCTTTATATCACACTTAGCATAAAATCTGACCTCCCTACGTGGCCTGCAAGCTGTTTCTTCACCTGGCCCCTGCCTACTTCTCTGCCGTCACCTCCCCCAAGCTCCCCTTCACTCGCTGAGCACTGTTTCTAGTTACTTCTTTAGGGTCTCCCCCTTCCTTTCCCTGCAAGATGATCTCCAGGAGCAAAGGGCCCTTGTCTCTCTTTGTATGGGTGCATCCCCAGTGTGGTACCACAGGGGTCTGATGCTTGGCAGGCACTGAAAACCATCTACTGGATGATTAAGCGTAACGATTGCGGTAGACAGCCTCCAAGATGACTCCCAAGGATCCCTGCCCTGTAGGATTCACGCTATTGTGTAGTCCCCTCCCACACGGAGGAGGGCTGCTTTGAGTATTCAATAGAATAGAATATTGCAGAAGTGACAATATGTGACTTCTGAGCCTAGGTCGTGAGAGACATTGCGATCTTTGTCATGTTCTCTGGATCTCTGGCTATTACTAGCCAGCTGCCACGTTGTGAGGATGCTCGAGCAGTTCTAAGCAGAGGTCTGTGTAGTGAGAAACTGAGGCTCCTGCCAGCAGCCCTGCGAGCCAGCACTCTTGGAAGCGAATCCTGCAGCCCAGTGAAGCCTCAGGAGCCTGCAGCCACAGCTGACATCTGGATGACAAGCTCAGGAGGGACCACGAGCCAGAAGCCACTCCTGAATTCCTGACTCACAGAAACTGCAAAGGATTAAATTTTGTTGTTTTAAGAGGCAAAGTTTTGGGCTAATTTGTTACATGGCAATAAATAACTAATATACTTATAAATATATTTTTTCTTTAAAAATTTAGAATCGAAATGTACATACTGTTCAGAAACCAACTTTTCTCACTTAAACAGTACATCACAAACATCTTCCGTGTTAGTAAATCCATATCTATAAGCATTTTTAATGGACATTTAGAATTTCGTTGAATAAATGTACCACAATTTAGTTAACTACTCCTCTAAGTCTCAAATTTTCCATTATTATAATAAAAATCGCTATTTTGATTATAATAATTCTCAGATTATTTTGATGGGTAATTCTGAATGACACGCATGATTTTCTTAGGATAAATTCTTAGAAGTGGAATTTCTGGGTCAGAGCATATAATGTGGGTTACATACTTCCAAATCGTGTCTCTGGAAAGCTTACACGATTCTTTCCAGTAGGATTTGAGAGCATCTGCGTAGTAGGCAAATTCTTCAAAAACTTTTACCATGTTGCCCATCTAATAAGTTTAAAACATGGTCTTTGATTATCTGAATGTACATTTCTTCGATTCTCAATTGCAGCAGCTTTGAGGCCCTGGGTGAGGCTCTCAGAGGTACAGAGGGCTCTGCAGCCCGTTCTTTTACCCAGCCCCCCACCCCACTTCGAACAGTCTTGGGGATGCCTGCGCGTTCTCTCTTCCTAGGCCAGCCCCTTCCTTCTCCCGTGCCCTCAGGTGGGCAGAGTAGGAGGGCTTGGGGTCCCCACAGTTGGGAGACTTCCAACGGGCACTTTCCAGAGGTGGGGAGGAAGGAGAGGAAGAAGAGGGAAGGGGAGGCAGAGAGAGCTGGAGGGGAGAGAATAGGAAAAGAGGAATAAAGGGAAGAGAGAGGGAAGGAGAAAAGAGTAAAGAAGGAAGAAAGCGGAAGAGCAATGAGGCAGGTGGGTTATGGACACACACACTGGACTTGCTGGCAGTTAGCGACATCTCCAAAACATTCGACTCAACTCCCAGAGCTGTGGTGAGTCATGCTGGCTGTAGGGTGATTCCCTGGGGAGGAAGAGGAGGTCGCATCATACCCAAGAACAGCAGACCCTAATCCAACTTTCCTTCTTCCTCTCTCCTAACTCTGCCATAACCTATTTTTGAAAAGTCCCTTCAATTTCCAGATTGCATCAGTGCTTTCTCTCAGCCTAGGCACCCACTGAGCAGGGCAACCACCTGGTCTGCAGGTTGGCCACGCCTCTCACACCCAGAGTCTCTCCTACCTCCCTCTCCATCCCTCCCTCTGCTGGATCATTCCAGAAGCCAGCTGAGCATTCTCACCAGAGTTCCATGGTTCCCTGAAGGCTTCTGTTTCCTTGGAGCCCCCACAACTCCCACCAAAGGCCAGCTTACTCATCTGGCCTCTCCCTAACTTATTTTTTTCTTAGGAATGGAACAGATGGTAGCTGCCTGGTAGATACTAGGGTGTCATGGCAACACTCACCTCCCCTCTGGAGCCATCCGTTCCTGGAGTATACAGGGCTCCGTCTTCCCTCCAGGTAATAATTCTGACCTGTCATATCCCTGATGCATGTTTACACATTTTCAAACAGTTTACAGTTATTATCTCCTTAGAGCCAAGTGCTGACAGTGTGGGTGGGGAGAACTCAGCCCTGACCTGCAGTTGAGTTGTAGGGCACCGGACCACAGCAAAAACTGCAACTCTGGGTGAATGATTTGCTCAAGGTCATGAGGTCAACCGGGTCTGAGGCGGGACCACAGCTTTATCGTCAGACCCCATTCTAATCTCTTCCACACCATGCTCAGGATTGCACTGCAATTTCCCTAGGCCCTAGACAATTTTGTCTTTGTAGCTCCTTCTGCTATAACAAAATATTAAAAACTATATTTTATGATTGCATTGGTATAAAGACAAATATAATCTAGGCTGGATTCATTAGTCTATATTCATTATTAGTAGATTCATGGGTTTTTTTGTAATTTTGAAAGAAACCAAAATTAAAACATCTTCTCGGCCCCTCAAAGGCCTGTGGGTCCCAGGCATGGCGCTTGCTGTGCTTAATGGACCCGGGGCCCTGCCCTGCTGCTCACATTGAACTCTGCACGTGAACCACTGCATGTGTACACCAGAGTGCTTCCGCAGATGTACGGGGAGACTAGATTATTAGAAAGAAAAAAGATCTAGCTGATTAATAATGTAAAGCACCTGCAAGCCTCACAGACCTCCATCTGGGAAACACACAAAAGCTACAATTGATCTCCACAGTAGCCAAGAAGTAGAGCTCAGCTTCCCCTAGGGTGTTTGATTCCTCCAAGTCTCATCCACCCCAGGGTCCCCAAGTCCCCCACCCTGATGACACCGTCTTCAAGATCTTTCTGGTTCACAGGCATGCGTCTGGTGCTACGACAGAGAGCCCGCTTCCCTCTCCTCATGAGCACACATAAAGAACTTTCATCATGAGCATCAAGAGTTCATGCGTTATGACGGGGGCAGCTCCCACGTTCCAGAATGATACTGGGAGGCCACGTTCAATTAAGAGGCTGTTACTCTTTCTGTGTGAGCCTTTGAAGATCCCAGGTAATGCTTCTGTAATTCTACTCAGGCAATTGCAAGAGTCACAGCCTGTCTTTTTGCCTTCAGGGAGGAAGCAACTAGAGCAGAGATGGCAGGTGTGGCTTGCACATTCTATCGGGCCCCTGCCCACATCGGAGCAGACTCTCCACTCTGTCATACACCGTCTGCCAAGCCTGGAGTCGGCCTCAGAATCCTTCACAACCTGGCAACATAGTATTCCGGGGGGCATCTGCGAGTCCACTCAAGTTCATAGCTGAGACCTATTGGCCACCCCTCATCTCAACAATTCACTCCACTCCACTCCTCCCACTCTCTTTGTAACTTTAAAGAAACACATTCATAAGAAATCCAAATAGCACTGTGCTTGCTTACCCCTTGAGAAAATGAGTACGTGTGTGTGTATGTATGTGTGTATAGACAGATAGACAGGTATCACTATCCCTATTTTACAAAGGCAGAAAGTGACGCTCAAAGAGTTCAAATATGTTACCCAGAACGTAACAGATAACAAATGGCAGAGCTGGGACTTCAATCCAGACCGACTAACTCAAGCCCAGAGCACAGCTTAATGGAGATGCGAATTCTCATAGGGATTCAACCCTTAAATTAATGATGAGGATTGACTCTGAAATGCCTGGCAGTGGGGAGCTAGGGAAATCGGGGCAGCGTACCCCAGAACCACATCGTGTGAGTCTGCCTGGCGAGATGGAGCTCTTAATCTGTTCTCCCACCCCGGGCTCAAGCTGCTGTGTGAAGGCCTTGACAAAAGGGGAGCGTGCTGTTCTGGGGCACACTCATCTGTTTTCCTTCTCTTGGGAAGCTCTCAGCTGTGGCTGGTTGGGAGACCCCAACTGTGTGTGCGCAAGGGTCAGGTCTCCAGGGCTACCTCTGTGTCCATCAACTTGTCTCTCCTCTTAACCCTAAGAATCCAGAGTTGCAGGAAAGCTCACCACTTCCATATTTCCCCCAGATATCTCCCTGCAGGCAACCTTTAAACCTGTAAATCATGCACCCAAGAGGTTAGAATGAAGTAGGGAAAAGGTGAGCAAAGAATCGGCCCCACTCACCACCTGGGAAGGATGGTGTTAAGACTGTGCCACAGGAGGTGAGACCCTGTGCTGTAGGGCCAGCCCCAACAAGACAGAGGAAACCAGACGGGTAGTGTTTAGGGGATCTCATTATCTTCATTTCTGCTCCCCTTTCTCAGTCTTGGCATCTCATCCACCTCTATCCCCTTTCTCTCCTGATCCGTGCCTTTGGGATCCATGAATCCCCATCTCCAGTACCCTCTCTTCTACCACGGTGATCAGCCCAGACCTCTCCTCTACCAGAAGGGAGGTGGGGGTGGGTTGGCGAGAGCGACTCTTCACTCATTAAGCACCTATCGTGTGCCCAAGTACTTTATATGTCCTTTTTCATCTTCAGCCCTATGAGTTGGTTGTACAACTTGAATTTTACAGTGGAGCAAAGGAAAACTGAAGAGATGAAATAATTTGCTCAGAGCCACACAGGGAGGAGCTGGGACTCTGCCCCAGGTCTGTCTGATGGCTCTGCACCAGACAAGACCTTCCCTCCCCGTCCCTGTTCCTGCCCCTGTCCAGCCCGTCTTCATGGCCATCGAGCTGAGCAGTAAATCAGAGCTACAACATGGACCAGTCTCCCCCTCCTGGTTGAGCTGCGGGTCAGTGGGGTTACCAAGGCACCAGGATTACCCACGTGCTTGTTAAACACGGAGACTCCCTCCTTTAAGTTCTTATTCAGGGGCTCTGGGATGGGAACCCCAAATTTTCATTTCTAACAAGCTCCCAGGTAGTGTTTATGCTGCTGGCGGGGAGTAGGGAGGAGAGAGACCCCATC
>CAUYSK010025107.1:0-11101 GCA_963575035.1 Avahi laniger | reverse complement strand
TAGAAATGGGGTCTCACTCTTACTCGAGCTGGTCTCAAACTCAAGTGGTCCTCCTGCCTTAGCCTCCCAAAGTGCTAGGATTTCAGGCATGAGCCACCACACCCAGCTCCGGCTTCCTTTTGATTAGTGATAGCATGGTACTTTGTTTTCAGCAGTGCTATTCCAATTTGGCCAGAATTAGAAGTCTTCTAGGCTCTCTTCTTTTTCTTTCTTAGACTCTGATCCTATAATACAAATTGACATGGCCATTTTTTAGCCTCAGCTAAATGGGATATAATGGAGGCAGAAAGACTTCTCAGATTCTTCCCAGCCTTGTGAAGCTTCATTCATATCAGTGGGCCTGATTGGTCCAATATTACTCCTTAAGTAAGGAGAGCTTCCCCTGCCAGAGTTAGAACATTTGACCTATGAACCCCACCACCTCTTATCATATTTGCTTCTGGGTCTTCATATTCTACTGGACAAAATTCTCTCATTTCCCTATTTGGTCTTGCTCTGCCAAGCAATAATCATGGAGTACCTAATTTGCCAGTACCCAAGGGTGCTGTAGGGAATAAGGTGGGTGCCTCTTATTTCAAGATGACTGGCAATCATGGGAGAGACTCAACCGTGAGTAGAGCCAAGTCTAAATGATCAACTGGCTAAGATCCAACATAAAAAAGAAAGTGGAGTTTAATGAGGTAATGAGGCTGGTGAGGAAGAGAAAGGTAACAAGGCACCCCAAAGACGATGAGTTAATAACTACAGACAATTATCTTTCTATCTTGAGAGCTAAACATACCACTCAGGAGTAGACACTCATCAGATGTTGGCATTAGCCCACCCTTGTTCCAAGCTCCTCTCCCACCGTTCACTGATATGTCGCAAGCTCCCTGGTGACTGTGGCTCCAGACCCCCCTCCCCTCATTGGAGCTCACCTTCCATCTCACCTACTTTTACCCACATTTGGATTGCTACGTTCTTTGACTGTACTTTAAAGTTAGCTCTCATTCTTCCCACTTAAACTAGGGGAAATCAAGACGGTACTAACCCTACTCCCCAGCGTACTCGTCCCATCCTTTCGCAAGGCCAGAGAGACTCTGCTGTAATCTTTCAGACCAACATCACGCCCTGAGATTGCAAACTGGTGGCCCCACACCAGGTCTGGCCTTCAGAGGTATTTATTAGACCACATATTATATTTATATCCTTAATTTCCAAAACATTAAGTCAGGATAGTTTACATTAAAATGTTCATTTCCAGCTTAACTAGAAAAATCAGAACCTCTAGCAACACGGGATCAGTCTTCCCAAATGGCAGCTCCCTTTAGGTGGGCACTTTCTGTGCAGGTGGCCACAGCCAGACCCGCTTGTTTTCTGTGCACACTTTACCTGCTTATCCCCATAGGTATTTGCTATTGCCACTTCTGCGGCAGATGGAAACTTGTGCAGAATAAACATGGGCAGGCATTTTTTTCCTCTTTGTTGGATGTCACAAACATAATGTCCAGATGTAAGAACCATTTTTGAGGGAGCAATGATAGAAGACATTTGGACTAAATTATAAACTATAATGACAAAACTCATAATTTTGCATTGAAAAATACTGCTTCAAGCCATTTCCTTTAGGCTCCTCACCTGCCTCAATTCTCAGAACTATGATTCAGCCCTCTGTTCATCCTTCAGAATTTTTATTTTTAAAAGATTTGTTTTAAAATACTTATACACTGACATACAAAAGTGTTTTGGCCACAGCATTTTAAATTAAAATGGTATGGAAAGTACATCACAAGGAAATTTTTAACCTTAAGAAAATGCATATTTTCGCACATGTTTTCAATTATTTTGGAATGAATTTGAAGCTGTGGAGACCAGGCTTGGCACTGTGAGTGACTGGCCTGGTGACCGTCCCACAGCTCTCATCATATGACACAAGCCAGCCTTCCAAAGAGAGCCTTCTGAGGTCAGCTTCCAAGTGTCATCTGGCCCAACCCAGAACTTTTACAAAAAGAGGAAAATATGTATTATCTACCTCTCAAGCTCAGGGCCCAGTTAATAAATCAGGATGTGGGGTTCAGCTGCTTCATTTGTCCTGCACGTTGAATCGCAGAGGTGCCAGCTGCCTCCACCATCTTCCAGGTTTCATTCTCTGTTGGACACAGAAAAGCTATGAGGGTAGAGCTTTATTTTCCTAGGTGTGTTGGCTTTGAGAGGTTGCTTTGAACACCCACCTAGGCTGAGTGAGAGTCTTTCCTGAGTCAAAGATGGCACAGTATTCTTTTATGGCCAAGTACAGTGTTTCTTTGTATATATTGTAGCAGGGGGTTCCAGGGACCAACACTGGACTCAAGGGACACTTGAGTGGCCCGGTAGGAGTTGAGTTAGTGTGTGTCAGGTAGACCCCCATGAGACTCTTTTAGATATGTGGGGAAGAATAATTTTTTTCTTTGACTCCTGTAGTTTTTAGTTGAAATGGATCCCCGTAACAAAAGACAGATTAACAAGAGAAAAACAAACAGAAGTTTATTAACATGCATATTTTGTATATACATGAGAGACACCCAGGGAATGAGTAATTCTCAAAGAAGTGGACTTGAATTCATTTTATATAGAATCTTTAACAAAAAACAGGGAATTTTTAGAGACGTGACAAGACAAAGGAAAAGGACTTTGAGTCTCTAGGGACAACAACTATTGGATGGCAAATAAATGGCAGGTGAAAGGCAGTCGGTAAAGCTCGTTAATGCAGATGCCTTTGGTGTCATCTCCAGGTAAAAAGGGTCTAAAGCTGTGTTCAGTGGTTCACCTTCATTCTCCCTGGTAGCTGCTTTTGTCTTTGTAAATCTATATCCTGCTTTTAGGCAAAGAGGGGGAGGCAAGAGCTTTCCTGCATCTGCTTTCTCTCAATTGCCTTTAGCTCAACAAACCTTTGTGTTTGGGGCGGCGTGTTCCGGTCTCCCATGGATGATGGTACCCCAGCCATTCCCCAGCAGGCCTGCCAGCTCCACAGAGTGTTCATGGCTGCTGCAAGGAGGAAAGGCCAAGAACGAGGGTCCGAGCCTCAGCTAGAGCAGCTCTGTTTTCATCTAACACTAGCCTTTAAAGTAATGTTTCATTTAAAGAAAAATTCAATAAATAAACTGTTTGAAAACCACTGCTTAGGATAACATTAGGACAACCTATATACCCTCTGGAAAAAAACATGTTTTTTAAACAGTATCACACATAATAATATTAATGTTAACATTAACATTAATATAACTACCCCTCACTGTCTAGAGCTGTTCACTTCCTGAATTTAGTAATGGGCATCCTGGTAGACACATCCATCTACTTCCATTGAGTAATTATTACTAGGCTCACGTTGTCAGGTGTCCATTAAAACTTCAATTAATCATCAGTTTTGAGCTTTTCATGTTTAATCACTAAACCTCAACAATGAAATTTAGGAAGAATTACTTACATTCAGAAAAGAATATGAACAAAGGTTCTACATATTTAACACATGGTTAAGTCACATCCAATACTCCAACTCCCTCAATTCATCTTTCTAGCAAAGAAAATGTTAACAAAGTTCACACATATTTGGATTTCTGATCGCATGGCCCACAACTCAAAACAGGAAAACATTTGGTTACCTCTGAGTTTAGAAATTGACTAACCTGTTAAAAATATGAATCCTCCTGCAAGTTGACCCAACAAGCCGCTCCTGAGCACTAGCTCCTTAGGTAGCGAGGCTAAGCAAAAAGCTGAGCTCAGAGTCCTAAGGGAATGGGTCATTGCAGGGTAATGGGACACTACAACTGTTTCTCAAGTCTAAAGCTAGAACCCACAGTCTAGCAGGTTCACCTATGCTTTAGAGAATATTTACACTGAATATCTAAAATCTTGGCCAGGTGCAGTAGCTCACACCTGTAATCCGAGCACTTTGGGAGGTTGAGGCAGGAGGATCATTTGAGGCCAAGAGTTCAAAACCAGCCTGGATAACATAGCAAGACTCTATGTCTACAAAAAAATTTTTAAAAAAATAAACAAATCAATCTGCACTGTTTGAAAAGTTCTGATTACACTCTTGCCAAAAGCCCTGAGACCCTGTGGAAAGCGTGGAAAGCTAGAAGAGAAACAAAGACAGAAAGGAGGGCCCAGGCAGCGGGCAGGCACCCACCTCACTGGCCTCACCATCCGCCAGCCGTGAGCCATGCGCCCTGAGCGTCACCACCGCTTCCCACAGACAGTGCACCTGAGGATGGGTGTGGGCTAAGTTGGGAAAATGCCCTAGGCTGCTCGAAAACACTGTCAGGAACTTGGGCTTAGAGCCAGTTCCTAAAACTAGGCCACAACTCAGAAAATCCTAAATGGTTTCTTTTGAACAAAATCAATATTCTTTGCTTTGTTTTCCTTTTTTGCCAAATACATGGGTTTCTTTTCAACATTTACAATATAACCCAGCCCCATTTAATTCTGTAAATGTTTTCCATTCAACTTGAGCAGACATTCACCACACACAAAGCGGCACAATGGGCACATTGGCGGGTGGAGAGGAGCTCTGGATAGCGGCAGCACGAAATATGCAGGACGGTGGCTCCAAGGGCCACCACTGCCGGGTGACAGCGGCTGAAGGCAAAGGCTGTCGGAAAAGGGAAGGCTCTGTCAGCCCCTTTCCCGAACCTTGGCCAATCACCAATTACTACTTGTGTTTAAGATCGTTCATGCTCTTATTATCACGAAAGCTGAGCAGGGAGGACTACATCTTTGACTCTGTTAAACCCACCCTCTGCGAGGATCGTTTCTCCATCGGGACGGACACGAGCATCCCAGCACCTACTACTGGGGGCACGAGGTAGACGTCTGCCTTTAACTGGAGATTAGCCGTGTACCTCCTTGAGTCATTACACAGAATTATCAATGCTTTGGCACAAAGAAAACTGGTTTCGGTGAAATTCCAAGGAGGGAAAAGTATCAAAATGTAAAAATTCTGTTTTGTCTTCATTCTCCAGTTTTACGAAATTGCTGTTTTCCTTCCTTTTCTCTTTCATTTAATGATCGTGTGTTCACTCACCACGCCCCAGTGGGGAGGCAGAGACTCTAGAATGCGGATGGGAACGGACGTATGATTTCCAGGCATCCACACGTGAGTGGCTCTTCCCACTGGACCGGAGAGAGCTGCCAAGAGGCCTCATCGCCCCATAAGTCACAGATACGAAGCCCTGGATCCTTTTTTCCTGGACCCGAAAGTGAAATTTGTCAAGAAAGTCTTTCCAGTACTGTAACTAATTCTGCTTAACAGCTGGCACCTAAGGGAAAAAGGAAATTCGGTCTCTGAGCTGGAGGTGGCAGAAGAAAAGCAACTGAGAAGCAGTGAGAGGACGAGAGAGGCCGTTTCCCACTGGCCCCGGCCCCGGCAAACAGGCCTATTTCACCAAGGTTGTGTCGTGAATGGTCACAGGGAAAACAGAGCACAGGAAATAAATTAAAGAAATGAAAGTATTGGCCGGGCGCGGTGGCTCACGCCTGTAATCCTAGCTCTCTGGGAGGCCGAGGCGGGCGGATTGTTTGAGCTCAGGAGTTCGAAACCAGCCTGAGCAAGAGCGAGACTCCCATCTCTACTAAAATAGAAAGAAATTAATCGGACAACCAAAAATATATAGAAAAAATTAGCCAGGCATGGTGGCACATGCCTGTAGTCCCAGCTACTCTGGAGGCTGAGGCAGGAGGATCGCTTGAGCCCAGGAGTTTGAGGTTGCTGTGAGCTAGGCTGACGCCACGGCACTCTAGCCCAGGCAAAAGAGTGAGACTCTGTCTCAAAAAAAAAAAAAAAAAAGAAATGAAAGTATTATCATTTTATTTTATCACATCAAAGTTGGGAAAATATATTTCCTGATTTTGCTGAAGGAAATGCTTCTGCAGCTAATGTTGTCATTTGCTTTCTTCATTTCCTTTTTTCCTGTTGATATTTCAATTCTCTGGATTGGTGCTAGACCAGAGCTATGAAACCAAATAAACACGTATCTTGAATGTCGGAAAATGTTAACTATTCCTTCATAGATCTTTCTAAATATTTATTATAATTTATAAATATTTATTGTCTGTTAAATATTAGCATGTTTATAAATTATCATTCATAAATTAATATCATAATTAACTATATCATATTTAGTAATTAATAATAAAGTCAATATTATTTATAAGTATTTGTTACATCTTCATAAATATTAGCATACTAATTTTAAAATATGATGGGGAGAAAAAGAGAAAAATATGACTGAGGGCACATCAGAGGCTTTCCCTACTTCTGGAGGAAAAAGAAATTAGGGAAGTAGGAATGAGAAGAAAGATGACCGATAGCTGGGTAGACAGGAACCAGCTCTAGGCTGTTTTGTTCCCTTGGCATCGCCCCAGCCAGGGGCAGCAGGCAACCTCTCATTCAGTGATTCCTCATTGTCCCAGGTGGGGCCAGTGCATGTATCCTAGAGGAGCATCTTCTCTCTGGAATAGTTCATATTTCAATGTAAAAAAAATTGACAAAAAAAAACAGAGGGTGGGGATGGAGACTTTGCAAATTAAAGCCAGATCGCTGCATCTGAGGAGTTTTCAAAAGGTGATATCATCTCCATATTATGTACTAACGAGCACTTGACTGTCAGTGTTATATCCATTCTCATAATTGCAGCAATTGCTCCGAGCTCTGAAAGCTGTGGGCCTCTGCTCCCAGTGAGGTTGTGGAGTTATTACTTTCAAGCAGAAGATTCCTGGGTCTACAGACTAAACAGGCAAATAAAGTGGTATACATACCACTGTTTTCAAATGTGTGTAACTGCTTTGTCAGTACTAAAATACAAGCTTATGTACAAGAATTACTAAGTTCAGACCAGTTTTTATCTTTATATCTTTTCTCAATGATTCGACATAAAAAGTGTAACTACTATGAAGCAGATGCACTGAAAATATCTTATTTATCTTCTCTAACTCAGCTTAATTCCAATTCTGAGTTCCCATCCTCCAGACAGGCAGGAAATGCAAGCTGTTTTTCTTGGGGTTCCCTCACCCAGATGCAGGGCTGGTGTTCTGTCGTCAGTTGTCCTCCATTCTCCCCAGAGGAGGTGTCAGGGGTGGAAATCCTCAGAGAATCTGGGTAGCAGATGTCGGGGATCCAGTCCCACGGTGCAGCTCACAGCTTCTAAGGGCTTGCACCTGTTAGGACAGGACCGCGGAGCTCCATCCTCCTCCCAGTCTCTCGAACTCTCCCCGCCCTAGGCTTCAAAGAGGAGAGAAATAAAATATATAAGGGAACAAATTCAATATTTCTATCAATTATGTGCTATTGTATTGGTCAGGGTCTAAATAGGAGACAAAAGAAACAGCACAATAATTGTAACAAGGAAAGTTTAATGTAAAGAAAACTAGAACAGAGGATTACGTGCATAGGGGCAAAGAGAGCTCTAAAGAATACCCAGGGCATGAAGGCAAATAGCCAGTGAAAGGACAAACTTATAAAGAAGAGGACTCTCCTCCCCAAAGCTGAGAGTCAGATCTCACTGGAAAAGGTGTGGTTGGAGCACAGGGATGGTGGGAAAATTCACTGGGTTGCCCTGAGCCAGAGCTGGTCCATAGTGGCTGGGCAGAGGTTGACGGGCAGGGCAATGTGGGCTGGGACTGGCAAGCTGGAAACACCCCACCAGGGTGTAGGAGGCTCAAGGCCGAGCTGGCTACTAGGGCGCCTGCTAGACTCAATGAGAATCTGCCTTCAGGATACCCTTGAAATTAAATGTAGGTGGGCACCACTGGGGGTCCTCCACCCATGCCACTGGCTGCCACAGTAGGATTTTAAAAACCAAACCAGAATCACACCAGACCCAGAAAGTGATGCCCATTCTTCTTTACTATTGGTCTAGTACTCTCTACTGACAGAGCTTGACAGCATGCTAGCCGCAAATGGGAGGTGCTTACGATGCCCAGCTCCCTTAGCATGGAGCAGGCGATGAAGGGTGGGTTAAGAGCTGAGAGGCACAAATAGATAACTGGCACACAAATAAGAGCCCTAAAAATGTTATATGTTACAATCAGATCCTCATGTTCAAAATACTCATCATCAATGTTAAATAATAGTCACCTTCCATCCTGTTGTCCATGTCTAAGGCCAGGGTCCATCTCTGGTGGACATCATCTCTGCAGACCACAGTTCCCACTTCCCGGAAAGACATCACCAGAGACTCCTGTTTTCTCTTCCAGAACTTGGTCCTTGTCCCATCCTTCTCCCAGGGACCAGCCTTGTTACAAGAACCAGATATCCAAGAACCCAACAAATTTAACAAATATCTGATGTGAGAATTAAACTTTCTGCAATGTCTACTTGAGGATTAAAAGGCAAAGACTATAAAAGTTCATATATATCACTTAATCAAATTTATAGTGAAATGTTTATTAAATCTCTTTTTCGGTACAGTTGCTATATAAACGTAACTTCCAAAAGCAGCTCACATGCTTCTCTGAAAAGAAATAAAACTGAATTATGTCATACCGCTGCAGCCATCCACAAAGAACATACTTGATCGTAATCCATTATGCATCTATATACCCAAATGTTTCGAATTAGTTCTAATGGAAATAAAGTAAATTTTGGCACTTTTTATAATTTGAATTGTCTCCACTAAGTTACAAAATGTTTAGAAATTTTATTTAGAGAAATAAACATTGTAAATAAATGGAAAAAATTTTCAAATGACATAATCCTATACCACAAAGTACAGAAGTTGAGATTTAAAAATTTAAATTAATGACAGTTTTCAATGAAGTAGGAAGAAGTAAAATATATATATTTAAAGTTTTCCCATATACCAGCGAAAACAAATTAAGATATAATGAAAAAAGACATTCCATTATGAAAGTATCAGCAATGGTAACTACTTAGGAATACTTCTTTACCTTTTGCAAGAATAACTAGTACCCAAGGGACACTGGTAAGATGACAGTGTCTAGCTCAGTGCCTGATACACGGCAGGCTCTCAAACACAGTTACTGAATTGGCTGAAATTGAAAACTTAACACGTTTTGGCAAACTGACTTTGATTTATCCAATCATATTTGAAGATAAACAGAGTCAGCCTTTAGCAAATACCTCAAGTCTGCAAAGTTTTGTTCAATGAAGGTCTATGCTTGACAATTTTGTTATGGTTAAGGAGAACTGCTCATGGCATGTGTGACTGAATTAGCAAAATTTGTGTAATTTTCAGAGTGAAACGCCACCTCAGAGCCCAAAAAGGGCAGAGCAATTGCCTGGGCAGGTCGCATGAGTTGGGGCAGGAAGTGGGTGGGACGTGCAGGAAGAGTGGGGGCAGGAGTCCTTACTAAGCTAGGAAGGGAATCGGGCCTAGGGAAAGGTAGGAGGCTGATCCAAAGGCCATCTAATCAGAACTGGTGCATGAACAGAGCAGGAGGCAGGGACACTCTGTCCTGCTAAGGACACAGCAACCCAGTGTGCCGTGGGCGGACTTTGCTAGAGTGTGGTAACACGCAACACTCCTCAGGCTCATCCGCCTATACACACAGACAAGGCCACACCAACGGTGAGAGGTCAGAGCTGCACTGGTTCTGGCCTGCACTTCCCAACGTGAGACCTCCCAGGCCCCCAGCCCTGCCCATGCCCCCCACACACCCGCGCAGACTCCCCCTCACTCCCAGGCTTGCCTACTATTTCCTGGAGACCCCGCTCAGGGGTCCGTCAGCAAGCCCCACCCCTGCACTGAACACCTAAAGGTTCCTGGAAGCACCTCCCCAGCCCCAGCAAAGGGGACACGCCAATCCCGTCTGCCCCTCCTGCGGCACCGGAGCGCCCCCCCAGGCTCAGCACAGGTGCTTGCCTCTGCAGGTCCCATCATCAGTTTGCCAGCGCGCCCAGACTCCAGCGGGGCCGCAGCTCAGATTCAGCCCCAGGAGGCTCCTCATGGGTGGGGCTCCTATCCCCACCCCGCCCCACAACCATTAGCAGCAGCCCTCTCGTACACTCTTTGATAAGTAAAAGAAATACCATCTGAATCTTACGTGAAGCACCGCACAAAGGCAGCTGTCACATAGCCCGGCACCACGCCGTTCTAGCTCCATGGCCACCCTTAGGCGCCTCCCCTGTAAAATTTTGGCATCTCTGCCTCCAAGGATGCCCACCCTGAACCCCACAGTAGAGGCTGCTGTGGGGCCCAGCACACTTGGGCGATAGATTAGGAGGGACACGTCTCAATTCCTCAGAGTCCAGCTAGGACCCGCGGCACCCACAGCTTAGTGTCCCACCTCCCACTACTGGTTCTTTCCGGAAGAGCAGCTGGACAGGAGAGCAACCACCTCCCCAACTCTTGTCCTTCCCTCGTGCTGTTTCTAAGGTGAACTTCATAAGTGAAGAACTGTATAACGATAAAGAACTGGAACACATCACAAATACTCAACAGGTAAGAATTTTTAAAGAATTGCTCACATATAAATTTTGACTTGGCACGTTCAGGGGTACACCCTCTATTTACAGTGGGAGGAAGTAGGAAAGGGGTTGTCTAGCTTTGATCCCAAATGAGGGCCTGAGTTCCTTGGACAGGTTTTTGTTGAGATTCAAGTTTTTGGTTTGTTTTTCATTTCTTAGGGGATGGGTTTGATGGTTGTTGGCTGGTAAGAGCAATCTTGCCCATAGGTGCTGACTTTTAAAAATAAAAAAAAAAACAACTCAGTGACTCTAGACTCAGGGACCAGAAGGGAGTATGAATATATCCACCCACCCTGAGACTTCCAGCACAGACGGTAAGGAGTCATTTTCCCTTCAGACATTCTAAAAAACAAAGAGAGAAGGAAGGAAGGGAAGAAGGGAGGGAAGGAGGGAGGAAGAACAAACATTCCATCCATTCTGGCACTGGGAAAAAATAACACAGCACTGGGCTTATAGAGAGAAGATATTTATTTTATTATATTATATTTATATTTATTATTTTATTATATTTATTTTCAATATATTATATTTAGAAGGAATTCTTCAAGAGTAAATATGAACAGTGAATTACATATGTGGTTGCTGACTTTAAAGTCATGCCTTCCACAGCCGTAACACTGGCGTACGTGCTGGTGGCAGAATATTTAGAAATCTTGATCC
>CAUYSK010025102.1:0-118193 GCA_963575035.1 Avahi laniger | reverse complement strand
TAGTCCCAGCTACTTGGGAGGCTGAGACAGTAGGATTGCCTGAGCCCAGGAGTTTGAGGTTGCTGTGAGCTAGGCTGACGCCACGGCACTCGCCCCAGGCAAGAGAGTGAGACTCTGTCTCAAAAAAAAAAAAAAAAGATTGCTAGATTCTATTTTGAAAAAAGGAAGGAATTGAGACATAGCTGTCCAATGCTGTCCATAGCTGTCCAATGGAGCTTTCTGCAGTGAGATGGAAATGTTCTATACCTATGATATTCATCATGGCAGGCACTAGTCATGTGGTCATTCAACACTTGGAGTGTAGCTAGAGCGACAGAGGAACTAAATTTTCTTTTAATCTAATCTTAATTAATTTAAATTCTAAACTTAAATAGCTACACGTGGCTAGTACCTGCTGACTCATTTATATGATTTTATATAACATAAAAGTGAATATAAAATGCCTACATTCTTCCTGTACAAAAGTAGGTATTTAATAAATGTTGTCTCTTCTGCCTTGTAAATATATTTTAAGGAAAGCATATTATAAGTTAAATTATCACACAGGTTCAGATGATGCTGTATGTTTGGCCTTATCATGAAATTGAGATCTTTTCAACAGCAGAGAAGTAAAGGCCATCTGTTTACTTCAGGAATCTTCATGATCAGCACCAATTGCCATAGTTATCTGGTTTCATAATCCACATGAGAAATATCTCATAAATAGCTCAGTTTTTCTGCAGTCTCTGTCTTTAACATACATACATAAAGCTCAAGAGTTAGAATTCACATTTTCTGAAGCAGCTGGTCCTACATGTTCATTTTTCTTTCAAATTGCTTATAGCACATGGCTAGGATAACTTAGACAACGCCAGGGCAATGAGATTCAACACTGAGACTTTTAGTGCAACTTAGAAAGAGGATCTCTTTTTCCATGGGATGCAAGCTGGAAAGATTGAAGCCGGAGCCCCTGAGAGGCTGCCTGATGGTGAGTGCAACACAGAGGAGAGCAGAACTAAGACACAGACAGAAAGAGTTCCACTCTGGCCTCTAGATCCAACCTTGTCTGCAGCTGAGCTTGTTGACTGAGGAGGATCACATCTATTCTTTTCAGTTTTATGAGTCAATAAATTCCTTGTTTTTCCTAAGCTATTATGAATTGTGCTTCTATCTTTTGCACCTGAAAGAGTGCTGTCAAAATGTAACAACCAAAAGTACACAGAATTTGCAATCAAACAAACTAGATTCTAATATATATCTGATGCAATTTTCTCATCTAGAGATAATAATGCCTTCCTCTTATGCCTGTCATGAAGACTAAATGAGATTGTATGATCTTCACGTTAAAAATACTCTGAATATGCTACTAAAGGACACAGGGAGCATTGTAGAGGGGAAGGGCATGCCTTTAACCCTTGCTTGGGTGAGGCAAAGATACAAAGTGTAACCATAATGTTTGTACCCTCATAATACCCTGAAATAAAAAAAAAAATACTCTGAATATGCTATTTCCCTTCTTCAATTTCAGAGCTATATGGATACCACATCCTGAGTTCTCATGCACTGTTTTCCTTTTCTGTTGCTCATTAAAAAGTTCTCCATTTATACCCATATGTAATGTGAGATCATCTGGGCCTAAATTAAAAATGGAGAGAGACATTTTATATAACTGGTAATGGAATGTCTCCCACCTAGTTCCATAAGAGAATCAATTTAGGGAGCAATAATATTTGTCTCTGGGTCTTACAGACCTAAAATAGTAGCTTTGAATTCGTGTTGCTCTTCCCACAGTCTGTTCCTTTCTGACTCTGTCGTCAGTGTCACGGGAATTACGTTGCGCAGGCTGTGGTCACGTGGTGCAGTTCCTCCTGCCTTCTCAAATGTAACCATGTGTGGAATCTCTTCTATTGGCACCAAAGACTTACTTACCATTTATGATCGTACTGGATTTAAGCTAAGAAGCTTGATAATCAGACAGAATATAATTAGCTAATCATTTACCGGATTACCTAGCCTAAACATCGACACAGTAAAATGCAGTAAGCATGTTCGTGCCTGTATAAATCCCCGTATTAATAAAGGTGATCAGATTATACAATTCAAATGCATTTTCAAGAAAATATTCCTGGCCTAGAGGATTAGAAATATGTTTAAGCTAAATTTGGAATTCAGGAAAAGCAATCCTACAGCTTACTTTCCATTATTTTTTTCCTTCAACTAAGCTCTTAAGCTGAATAAATTAAAGCCTCCAAGATGTTTAAACAGTTCAGTCTATATTAGCATGCTATGGTTTATTATAAAATACAGTTGTAAAACCATTGCCAAATTACCCCTAATACCTGCTTAGTCATAACTGGAAATCTCCAGCAAAGGCATGAATGTCCTGCTTACCTATTAATTTTAGCTCCTTATCTATAATTATTTCATCTCCCCCTTGAGAATCTCTCTCCCTTCACCAAAGTCTCGTCCCTGCCTCTGACGCATTGCATCATATTCACGAAAGCATCTTCCCAATCTGTCAGGCAGAGAGCTGCTTTCTATTGTCTAATAGTCAGTCTAAAATAATCTTGTACCTTTAAGATTTTCTTTCATTCTTTTAAAAGCTTACCACAGTATGTTTTGAATTATTTCAAAATTAAGAAAAGCAATGCAATAATATATCTTTAAAGGTAGGTGACACCCAGTACTGTGTATATTTCTTAAAGCAGTAGGAGTATTTTTTTTTGTTGCTGTTTTGTCTTAGCATGGCCCTATTGTTACCTTCAGCAAATACTATAAGAATTTGCCCCACCCCACACCCACCTCATCTCCATTTCCACCCATGTATGGCAGGAAGAAACTTCAAAATATTATTAATAGTTGATAACAAAATTTTCTTCAGCTCTACAAAGGTCCTCCTTTTCCGTACAGGTAGTTTTACTTAAAGATCCAATTTAGGAGAGGAAAGAGCTAGAGAACAAAAGCATGGCAGGCAGAAATATCTGGAAAGATATAGGACAGAGTTTTTCTTAGACTCAATTTTAGAATTCTCTGGACTAGGAAGAGAGAAGAACACAGCCTATACAAAAATTAACTCAAAATGGATTTAAGACCTGATTGTACCCACCAAAACTGTAAGTTCTTACACAAAAACATAGGGGTAAATCATGATACCAGATTTGGCAATGGATTATTAGCTACAATACCAAAAGCACAAGCAGCAAAAGAAATTACAGATAAATTGGACCTTATCAAAATTAAAAATTGCTATGCACCAGAAGGCATTAACAAAAAGTGAAAAGACAGCCTATGATATAAGAGAAAATATTTGCAAATCACATATCTGATAAGGCACTTGTATCTAGAATATACAAAGGACTACTGTACAGCAAGGATAGATGCCTGCCTTAGAATCAAGGCGACAGTACAGAGGCAGTGCAGAGAGACTGAGGGAACCTGGGTTGTTAATTGCATTATTGAACTGGATCAGCCCGGCCTGAAACCCACCTCGCCTCTCAAATTCTTATACAGCATCAGCTAATAACTTGCCTGAAGGCAGTTTGAGATGAGTTCCCTGTTACTCATAGCTGGAAACATCTTTTTTTGATTTAAAAATATTAAGGGGATACAAAGTTTTTGTTACGTGGATACATTGTACAATGCTGAATGGAAACACCTTAACTGCCTCCCTGAGCCACCGCTCTGAGGCAGCCTCTCTAGACAGAGAGGGCTGAGGCAACTCCTCGGTCTCCCACAGCTGCAGAGTGGCGCAAGGTATCCAAAAGCTACCCCTAAAAGCTGGGAGATTTAGCTGAGAGCGGGCCGGTGGGCCTGGAGGGCCCTTGCAGCTATAAAGAGGGGACACAGCAGCATAAGCCACACAGAGCAGAGATGTCACAGTGGACATTGCAACAGAAGGGTAAAGACAACCGAGAACCAGAGGGTTCCTACGTCACAGCAAATGCCACACAGGACAGGTGATGTCCTGAGACCACACTCTCTCCACTTGACACCTCGAGGTCACTCAATCCCCTCATCCCTCAAACCTTGTGAGGAGGATGAATAGATGTTAATTTCCCACCTCCAAATAGAATGGAAGCTCAAAACAGAGGTTGTTAGATCACAGAAAAATAAAAGAAGTTATAATAGATTGAGAAAATCAAAACCCTAGATGTGCACACCCCGACTATGCAGAACTGATTGCTGTCCAGGGCATGGCAGAGGTGGCGTGGTTATCTTGATCATCTCGGGCAGCCTGCTGCCCTGTGCTTACCAAGCCTGCATCACGGAGGGTCCACTCAGTCTGATCACAGCCTCCGCTGCTGCCTGTTCTCACCTGGAATTGTTCAATCTCAGACCGTCTCACAGATGGAATTTATATTGTGATGGGCTCTTGTGTAAAGCCCTGATCAGGGGTCTCACTGTAGAGATATGGCCCCCCAGCCATTCTCCAGTGACCCTTACCATCATTTTATTCTTGATCAAAAGATGGATATGTAACTAGGCATCTTACTCCATTTTGTGCTGCTATAACGGAATGCCACAGACGGGTGATTTACAATAAGCAGAATTTTATTTCTCACAGGTCTAGAGGCTGGCAAGGCCAAGATCGAGGTGCTGGCATCTGGTGAGGGCCTTCTCGCTGCATCACACATGGCAGAAGGCATCACATGGCGCAAGAGCAAAGAGCGGGTGGGAGCGGGCAGGAGGAGGCGAGCCTGCTCCCACAATAGCAGCATCGGTCCCTCCATGAGGACGAAGCCCTCGTGACCTCAACTCCTTTCAGAGTCCCCACCTCCTAATACTGGCACAATGGCAATTAAATTTCAATGCAAGTTTCTGAGAGGACATTTAAACCATAGCATTAAGCAAGAGAAACTCAGAGAAATGCCCACGAATTTTGTCCTACAATCCTTTGCTTTTTTCTTGCATGTCTTCCAAAGTCATATTGTTCTGAATCTGAAGAAAAGAATCAATTTTATTTTACCTTATTTTTGAGGCAGAGTCTCACTCTGTCACCCAGGCTAGAGTGCAGTGGCATGATCATAGTTCACTACAACCTTGAACTCCGGGGCTCAAGCGATCCTCCTACTTTAGCTTCCTAAGTAGCTAGGACATGACACCACGTTTGGCAATTTTTTTTTATTTTTTTAGAGCTAGGGTCTCACCATTTTGTCCAGGGTGGTCTCAAACTCCTGGCCTCAATCATCCTCCTGCCTGGATCTCCCAAAATGCTGGGATTATAGGCATGAGCCACTGTGCCTGGCCAGAATAAACCTTAAATAATTACTGGTGGATAATATTAGGCTCAAATTTGGTCTAACTGGGAACATAAAAGTACTTACAACTATTTTCTCTAATTTTGTAGAATTTAAGTGGCACAGTGCTTGAAACAACTGCTAGCATCACATAATTTCTTATTTGTTAACTTTCTTCTTCCTCATTTGTATTCCAACCCTTAAACCCATCTCATTTTCTCAGTGTTGTCGTAGATTACCCCAAGGAGAAACCAACTGATGCTAACACAAATGTCATTTGGTCTCAATGCTGAAATTAAGAAAATTTTTTCATATTTTTATTCCAGCAGGAATAGAATTTGCTATGCAAGCAAGAATACTGAACACAATTGGAAAAGTCAAGCTAAATATCAGATTGATGGATCTATATCTGATTCATGTTATTATCCTCTATTATAATTCAATAATAAGTAATCATATAATTATATAAATAATTATGGACGTATAGAAAATAATTTCATCTTTATATTTCATCACTACGTTAAAGATGTTGAGTACTCGATAGCAAATATTACTCAAGTATTATAGTAGAGACATCTTAATTTTTAATAAAATTGAAAAAATAAGTTTGTTTACTCTTGTGCTAGCTCTTACAACTTTATAAATAGGTAATATTTTGCAAATCTATTACTAAAAAAATTAAATTAAAATTATACTGATTTGGCATCTTGTCACCAAAAAGTTGAGTTTCTGCCTAAGTCTATTCGTTAAAGACAAAGCTTTCTTATAATATTTGAAGGTCTTGGCGTGCAGCAAACAATACCCTTAAATATGGCACTTTGGAATGCTGAGAGCTTCGAATTAAAGAAAATTGAAAGACCTCGGAAGTAAGTCTCAGAACCAAGCTGTCTCTCTCTCTGACCTTCCTGTCTCTGGGATCCCTTTTCTTTCCCAAAGCGCCAGGAGAGACTGCTTCTGGAATTTCTTATCTAAGAAAGCTTTTTTCCAAAAGAAATGCAATTTTCTTAAGACCTCTTCCCCTCACAACCAGACTTTTCATCTATTCTTCGGCAGCTCCAAGAAATTAGCTGGGAGGCCCTATCTGCATAATAAGATAACTTTGTTCACAGTGAGGTTCCACCTCTCACCTCCCTGCCACCTACCCCAGAGCTCAGAGGACTGTTGTCCTGGGCCACTGTTCCTTGGACTCATTCATTTCCCCGTATACCCACCTCTCCCTTTCCGCTATGAAGGGGGTATAAGCATCTGAACCTCACTGAGTTGGGGTAATCACTCTCCTGTGATTTCCCTCTGGGCATGTCCAATAAATTTTGTATGGCTTTTTCTCCTATTAACTTGTCTTTTATCAGTCTACTTTCAGTGAAGCCAGCTTCAGGAGATGAGGGGAAAGCTTTACCTCTTCAACCCTACAAAGGTTTATTTTTAATATTTCTAAAGAATAGTGACTTACAGACTTGCAAGTAGACCACATGTTATAGGTTACTATTATTAAATAAAAAATTATTCGTGGATGCTTGCTAAAGGTAGTAGGGTAGATATTACTCAAAGGGCGGGGGCATAGCAACAGGTGTAGAGACCACTGCGGCAAGGTCTAGCAGTGGGGGAGGGAGACTGGACTCAACTTCAACTCCAACAAGGACAAGTAGGTTATAACCAAGAGGCAGAGTGGGGATCAGTGAGTGGAAAATTACTAAGAAACATCTAGGATCATCTCCTTCGGTCAAAGGAGAGAGTCTTTATCACTATGCTTATTGAAATGACTTGTAAAAAACTGTGTATGTTAGCTTAGACTTGTAAAGTATAATAAGTGTGTTATCACAGGTTGGTTTTACCCACCAACTGCAGAATTAATCCATTTGGGTAGAGTTACTGACTCGCAGGCACAGATGGCCACAAAGCCGCTGGGCTTCAGTCAGGGCAGTGACGGGAGCACATGTTTCCCAGAGGAGACTAGTGGTTGGCTTGAACTGGGGGAGGCAGAAATGAGAGCAGTTTTTTCTAGTACCTGGTGGGGCAATGGCGGTAGCATGTCCTCCCCAGGCCAGTTCTGTGGCACAGTTCCCTGGAATCTGCTGCATAAAGCACCCCCCACAAACACGGGTATAAGTCATAAAAAAACGAAGACATGGAATCCAGTGTTCCCAGGATGACAGTGAAGGAAGGTCTGGAAACACAGCAGGGCACCAACTCTGCAGAGGAACCAAGCCACTGTGGAGTAGAAGAATGGATCCAGGATGCACATTTTCAAAAACTGGAATTCTTAGATTTTCCTTAAGTGCCTGACTGTATTGAGATGTTACTTTCATTCTTTCACTTTCCTCTCCTCTTTAGCTCTGTCAGTTGTATCAGTTTAATTTTTTTTTTCTTTTTTTCCTAAACTGTGCTTTCGGTGATAGTTGTGTCACTTTAAAAGGAGACAATTATTAATTCCTGGAAAAGCAAGTTGTATATGAAAGGAAATTGTAGGACGCTATGAGACTTGCCTGTGAATAACATGTACAAACACATTCAGTTTTAACATCGGATACTGATAGAACCAAAAATATCATCAAGCGGAAAAGAAGAAGATGCAACGCCTGTGCTTTTGTGTGGTGCGTATTTGAGCAGGGGCTGGGGGAGACTGTTTGGGGTTTGAAGAATGGGTAAGAAAAAGAAATCCCATCTTTCATAGAAGGAAGTCAATAGATAATATCCAAAACTGAAAAAGAAAAACAAAACTTGCACGACAGAAAAATCTGCTTGTTTGAAAATATGGGTGTAAATACCGGTAAAAACTGCTTAAACTTGTTGGAAATTGTTGACTTTGAGAGTGGAAATCAGAAGTTGGAAAGTGCAAAGCTAAGGATTGCTATTATAAGCTAGCAAAACTCAGCATATTTAAAATGAATATGTATGACTCTGATAAAAATAAAGATTAAAATTTTAAATAAGAATTATTTTTAAATTTCCCCCCCAAATTACATTACTGTTTTTTATTAGAATAGGATTGAGTTTATAGAAAAATAACTTATGGAGAATTGACATCTTTATAATTCTGAGTATTTCCTTTTAGAAATATAGTTAAGACTTCTTTTCTGTCCTCAAATAGAGTTTTATCATTTTATTAATACAAATCCTATGAATTTTCTGTTGTTTATTCCTAGGCATTTTATATTACTTTTTGCATTACGATGACATCTTTTCCCATTATATACTTATTATAAATGGCTATTTCTAGCACATAGGAAAGCTCTATGTTTTTCTTGTAACTTTCCACCTTACAGAATGCTTATCTGCTAATACTTTTTCAACTGATTATCTTCAGTTTTCTAGGTAGACAATCATATAAATGTACAAATAATTATATTAATAATTGTATGCTATAATTTTCCTTTCCTATACATATGATTTATTTCTTTTACTTATCCTATTGCATTGGTTAGCACTTGTTGGATATAGCTTTGATAATGGGAATAGTTGGTTGTATTGCTCCCAGCTTGAGTGGGCATACCCCTGGTTTTCCTCAACATGAATATTATTTTCTATAGATATCAGTTAGAAACTTGATCATCTACTTCTACTATGTCTAGGACTTCCCCTATCCAAACACTGCTTTATATTAATACTTTATCATACTGGTGTTTGTTTTATACCAGAACTGAGAATAATCCCTGGCTCAATAAAAATTTGTTGAACAAATGAATCAACAGATGGAAAAGTCACCTCCAGACAGTCAGGTGTTTTGTCTCTTATAACCTATGAAAAGAATTAATATTTTTCATAGTGTTAAACCACTTTTGCATTTTTAGAAGAACATTACTTCATTCTTAACTGGATTTTCCAGCACTGTATTTTAAATGTTTGCATCTGTGCTTATGAGTATCAATTGAAGCTTTGTGCTATCTGTGTTATCTTTTTCAGGTTTGGTTTCAGGATTATGTTAACCACATTAAATGAACTAGAATATTTCATGTCTTTGCTTTGCAACAGTTCTAAAGTCATAAAAATCAGCTATTAAGAGCATTTGCCAAGAAAACAATCTGCCTTCTGGCGCTTCTTCAAGTTCTTCAGTAGCTGTTGTTCTATTATGTTTTATTGTCCTTTGTTGTACAAGATGTGCATGAATGGGCTTTCATTATAAAAAGTTAAAACCATACATAAGTATAAAGACTTATATATAGAAGTCTTTGTGAGAATCTACCTCCCTTACTTCATTCCCACCCACCTCCAGAGTTAACCAGGATTAACAATTTAGTACTTTCTTTTTAGTACTTTTCCTATGCCCTCACATATTTACATGTAAACATAACATGTATGTGTGTGTGCATTCATGCATATGTAAATAATAAATAGAATTTTTCTGACACTTTACTCCTTTTCACTTAACATTTTTTAGAAAACTTTTCACATACGTATTTTAAATGATGTAAAAATATATGCACTTCATCCTTTTTAATAACTGCATGTTATTCAACATTATGGCTTTACCATAACTTTTTTTTAATTTTGATTCTTTCATTTATTTTTTTTAATTTCAGAATATTATGAGGGTACAAACATTTCAGTTACATATAATGCCTCTGCTTCACCCAAGCCAGAGTTACAAGCGTGTTCCTCCCTCATACAGTGCACTTTGCACCCATTAGTTGTGAGTTTACTCATCCCCTCCACCCGCCTCCCACCCACCTGGCCCCCGATGAATATTCCTTCCATGTGAGCACCTAAGTGTTAATCAGTTAGTACCAATTTGATGACGAGTACACGTGGTGCTTGTTTTTCCATTCTTGGGATACTTCACTTCAAAAGATGGGCTCTAGCTCCACCCAGGATAACATGAGAAGTGTTAGTACACAATTGTTTTTTGTGATTGAGTAGTATTCCATGGTATACGTATACCACATTTTATTAATCCACTCATGTATTGATGGGCACTTGGGTTGTTTCCACATCTTTGCAATTGTGAATTGTGCTGCCATAAACATTCAAGTGCAGATGTTTTTATTATAAAATGTCTTTTTTTTTTCCTTTGGGTAGATGCCCGGTAGTGGGATTGCTGGATCAAATGGTAGTTCTACTTATAGCTCTTTGAGCCATCTCCATATTATTTTCCACAAAGTTTGTGCTAGTTTGCTTACCATAAGTTTTTTAATTGCCCTTCTAATGATGAGTATCTGGCTGTTTCCCACTTTTCACTGTCAAGAACAATCCTTTCGTGAACATTCTTGTACATAGACCCGTAGGCCCATATGCATGTGAAATATTATTCAGAATAAATCCATAAACATTGAATTACTAAGTCAACAGAAATGGGCAGTTTTTATCTTAATAGATGTTGAAAAATTGGCCTCCAAAAAAATTTTATCATCTTATCCTTCTACCAATAGGTTATCAATGTGCCCATCTGTCGTATGCTCACCAGCCCCGGGGATTATCACGCTTTCATAATTTTGCTAATCTGATGAGTGAAATTGATTAAAATGTGTCACATTAATTTACGTTTCTCTGATTATCAATGAGCATTTTTGAATTTTGTATGTTATTGAACATTGGTATTTCTTTTTCTATAAATTGTTTTTTAATATCCATCACTCATTTTTCCATTGAAGTGCTTGTCTTTTTCAATAGGAAAATATTGATTAATATTGATATTAATCCTTTGCTAATATAATGCAAATATATTCCCAGGCTGTAGGTCGTCTGTTAATGTTGTTTATTATGTCTTTTGCACCCAGAAGTTTCCTTTTTGATTTTTATGTATTTAAATATGTGATTATTTTCCTTTATGGCTTTAGTGTTTTATATCGTGCTTAGACAAGCTTTCTTCATCCCAAGCTAATGAGTATATATTTCCTATAGTTTCATCTAATGCTTTTATGTTTAGCTATTTGGATATGGTTTATGGTATATGCCTAAATGTATTTCTTTCAGAATGGATTACCAATCACTCCTAACCGTATTTCTTTGAAAATGGATAACCAAACTTCACCCTAATTTGAGGAGTAATTCATCATCTTTCTACAGATTTGTTTGCCATCTTTATCATTAATAGCAGCTAGCACTTACATAGTTCTGCCCATATATCAGGCACTCTTCTAAGTGCTTTCTTTAACCTTCTCAACAACCATAATAATGTAAGTAGTATAATGATCCCTATTTTACACATAAGGAAACGAAGACACAGAGAATTTAAGTAACTTTCCCAAGAATGAACAGTTACTGTGTGGCCTGGCTTGAGCTCCAATGTTCTTTAGTAGACTAAACCCCACTATGTGTGTTCCTGCTTCTAGATTCCATTCAGTCTTACTAATTAGTATCTCCTCTGCCTATGTCTGCACCAATCCTATACCTTTACCATTATATTTCAAATGTGTTTTAATTTTTGAAAGAAATGTTTCCCTCATTTTTTCTTCTAGAAATTTTCCAGGTTGCTTGCTATTTTGTCTACCAATCGACTTATGGAATCAGCTTATTAAGCTCCATAAATAATGATTAGGATTGCATTGTATCTCTAAATTAACTTGGAAGGACTAATATCTCAAAAATATTGTCTTTCTATTTAGGAAAGAGCTGTGTGTCTGCATTTATTGGCTCTTCTTCTATCTTTTTTCTAAATTTCATAGTTTTCAATATATGAAGCATATTTCTATTAGGCATTTTATAGTTTTGAATTGTTATTATAATGGATTTCCTTTCTCTGTTTCATTCTTTAATATGTTGTTGATAATATACAGGAAAGCATTGATTTTTTCTATGCTAATTTTGTATCTAAACATCATACTGAACTCTTTATTGATTCTAATAATTTTTTGAGATAATTTCTTCGATTTTCAAGGCAATCTTTTGTTTGCAAATAATTATACCTGTATCTTTCCCTTATAACATCTACACGTCATATTATTCTTTTCTGTCCTATTGCACTGGTTAGAGTTAGACCTTCCATTATAAGATCAAATGGCAACAGTGCTGGGAGCAAATTTATCTTATTTCTAATTATAATAGGAAGGTTTCTAATGTTTTACATCAAATATGGTATTTGTTCTTAGTTTCTGCTAATCTTTATTAGCTTAATGAAGTTTCCTTTTATTGCCCTTACCAAGATTTATTGTATACTTGTTTTTAATCAGGAGTGGTTATTGAATTTTAGCAAATACATTTTTGCCCATATTAAAATGTTGTGAGTTTTTCCCCCTTTGGTCTATTTATCTAGTGAATTACATTAGTGGTTTTCTTGTGTTGAATCATCCTCACATTAATAATAGCTACATTTAATGTATTCTTTTTATGTGTCAGGACCTATGTTAAACATAGCTATTAGATGAATACATATTTAAGCTTGTCGTATCCTCTTAATGAACTGATCCTTTTCTACTATGAAATTTTTAAAATCTCGATTAATAATCCTTGAAGACTGTTTTGCCTAATACTAATATTGCAATATAAGTTATTTTTATGGTTATTATTTGTATGGTATACATTTGCTGTGATTTGAATGGGTTCCCCAAAAATCACATAGTGAAAACTTAATTGCCATTGTAACAGTATTAAAAGGTGAGACCATTAGGAGGTAATTAGGCTAAGAGGGCTCCTCTCTCATGAAGGGATTAATGCTGTTATCACTGGAGTGCGTTCATTACAAAAGAGAGAACTTGCACAACCAAATTGCTCTTCTGCTCTTCTGCCTTGTAAAGAACCGTGTTGTTCCCTTCTGTAAAATGCAGCATTCAAGGCAATATCTTGAAGGCAGAGATCAGGCCCTCACCAGACATCAAACCTGTTGGCACCCTGATCTAGGACTTCCCAGCTTCCAGAACTGTGAGAAATAAATTTCTATTCTTTATTAATTACCCAGTCTCAGGTATTCTGGTACTGCAGCACAAAACAGACCAAATATGTCTTTTCTTTCAACCTATCTGGAATTTTCTTCAAAGAGTTTTTCCTGTAGAAAGTATTTAGTTGTCTCCTGTTTTTATATCCAATTTAATAATCTCTTCCTTTTAATTATAATATTTAGTACATTTACATTGAATATAATTACTAATATGGTTGACTTTAATTTTACCTTTTCTATTTTTCCCATCTCATGTTTGTATCTTTGTCCTTTTCTACTTTCTTAAGTCAATGAAATATTTTTTAGTATTCCATTTAATTGCCTCTATTGGGTCTCTCTCTCTCTCTCTCTCTCTCTCTCTCTGTCTCTCTCTCTCTCTCTCTCTTTCTCACTCTGCGTGCGTGTGTGTGTGTGTGTGTGTGTGCATACTAGTGATTGTTCTAGGGATTACACTATACATCTTTAACTTATCACAGTCTACTTTTAATTAACATTATAACATTTCACAGAGAATATAAGAATCTGCCAACAGTAGAATCCATTTGCCCCATTCAATTTTTAATGCTATTGTCATATTTTACTATTACATATGTTAGAAATGCCATAGCACATTGTTATTATTATACTTTTGCTTGAACCAGTCAACTACCTTTTAAAGAAATTTAAAGCTGAAAAGAAAAATTTATTTATATTTACCATGTCCACTGATCTTCATTTTTTCCTATAGCTCTAAGTTTTATCATCAGCCTAATGGAATTTCCTTAGCATTTCCTTTAGTGCCATGACTACTGTGGACAAATTATTTCAGCTTATATTAATTTGAAAATATTTTTTAACATTCGATCTTAAAGAATATCTTGAAAGTTATCTGCTTTGGTTTTTTTTCAGTTTCTTAGATCTGCAGATTGATTTTTTTGCCAAATTTCGAGTATTTTTGGCTATTATTTCTTCAAATAGTTATGACCCACTCTCTTTTTCCTTTTCTTCTGAGACTTAAATTACAGATGGGACAATTTATATTGCCCCACAAGATACTGAGACTCTTGTTTATTTTTTTAAAATCTATTTTCTCTTTGTTTTTCAGTTTTGGTTTTCCATTGACGTATTTTCGAGTTCTTCGATCTTTTATTCTGTTGTGTCCAATCTCCTCTGTAGCCATTGAGGGAAATTGTCATTTCTAGTATTTTTAGTTGGTTGTTTTTTATAATATATCTTGCATTTCTCTTTTGAGATTTCCCACATGTTCATTCATTTTATCCTTACTTTCCTTTAAATCCTTGAACATGTTTACAATCATTTTAAAAACTATGTTCTAACTGCAAAATCTGAGTCATCCTAGGATCTCTTTCTATTGACTGATTTTTTTATGTTAATTATGGGTCACATTTTCCTGCTTCTTTGCATATGTAATAATTTTCTGTTGCATGTCAAATGTTGTACATGATATACTGTAGATAGTCTGGATTATGTTGTCTCCCTTTCAAGAGCAGAATGTTTTGTTCTGGTCAGCAACTGCACAACTGGCTCATTCGCTTAATCCTTCAGGCTTTATTTTATGTTTTGTTTGGGCTAGTCTATATCAATGTTGACCTTAATCCTTGGATAGGATCTTACTCCTTTTATCTAAAGGGTGGTCTTTCTAGGCTCTCAACTGAATGAAATGATGTGCTTGGTGAAGTCTTTCAACTATGGCTGGACCAGAACTCCAATATCTCTTAGCACTGCAGAGCTCTGGCATTTCTAATATTTAGCTCCAGAGTAGCTTCTATCTTGCAGAATCTTGAGGTCCTGCAGAATCTCCACCTACACACACAAAGCCCAGACCAGCTTTTAGCCAAAGAGCTAAGAATCTCCACCCAGACTTCTGAGACCTTTTTTCTGTACTGCTCCCTCCTCTCTGGAATCCTATCCTGAAAATTCTAGCTGCCTCTACAGCCCTGCATTTCAATTTCTGCCTCCTAAACTCAATAACACTAATGATCTTCACTTGAGCTCCAATTCTCTGTGCCCTACATTCAGAAAAATGTCCCCAGACATAAAATCAGGTTGAATGTGGTGCTCACCTCATGTATTTCCTGTTTCTCTAAGATGCTAGTCCTTCACTGACTATTTTCCAATGTCATATTTTATTTAGTTTTAGTGGGAGGGTAAATCCAATAGCAGGTACTTCATCATGGCCTACAAGTAAAGTTGCAATAGATGAACTTAATTGATACATTCCTTGTATTTTACCCCATGGATTCTTTTAATTATGTTTTATTGTCACTTTTTCCCTACACACACAAACACATGCACACATAAACACACATTTTCCATCTTTTGGAATAATAATACTTTCTGTGTTTCTTTATCTAGCTTCTACAATGGTCTCATTTAAAATTTGTTTTGTTTAAAATTTTTAAAAACATGTTTCAATTTATTCTTCATCAATATCAAGAATGTAGCTACATATATGTACCCTCCCTGTTCAAGATAAAAACTGTCATAATTTACTTCCTCTTTCCCCACCTCTCTCTTCACCACACGCCTTTAAGGAACCTTGGGCCTTTTAAAGTATATATTATACATTTTTCTTTTTAAATCTTTTATTATAAATTGTACTTGATTTTACAACCACTTCGCAAACAATTCATTTGACTTACATGTAAGTTTTTATTGCTCACTGCTATTTTTTCTAAAACGTGTCTATGCCTTTCTAAAATTATTTTGATTAGCTTTCACTGAAAGGTCTACTTTAAGTTATATTTTCTAAAAAAGCATATCTGAGTCATATAATTTCTGAGTTTTTGCAAATCTGAACAAGGCTTTAAGTTGCCATTGCATTAGATAACAGTTTGGTTTGGCATATAATTATCAGAACATAACCCTTTCCTTCAGAGGTCATACGTTTTCTCTGATGTTTTCTAGCATTAGTGTCACAAACAAGAAGTCCAATGTCATTTAATCTTCTTTTTAGGGAGTGTGATCTCTTTTTCCCAATTGGCTGCTTCTAGCATTTGTTCTTTATTCAAATATGGTGAACAACCTGAATATGATGTTTTCGTTATACCTGCCCAGTCTTTGGTAAGCCTTCTCCATGTGAAGACTGAATTCTTCAAATCAGAGAAATTATCTTCTTTTATTTCTTTGATTATTGCTTTCATTCATCCATACTGTTTTGTCCTTCTGAAACTCCCGTGATAACAATACTGCTGCTTCTGCTCCAATCTTTTCTGCCTCTTGACTTTCCTCTTAAATTCCCAGCTCTTGAAGTTTATGCTCTGCATTCTGGAAGAATGACTCGTAATTAGTCTTCTTTTTATTTTCAAGATCTATTTTTTGTGTCTGGATTTTTACTTTTTTGTGGACATATGCACTTTAAAAGAAATTAATTCAGGATCTTTTTGAATCTGACTGAGAAAATTAGCTTTTCCCCCCTAAATCCTTTTATTTTACAGCAATTCTGTTTTACTAGAGGTTATTTAAGCTGAGTGCTCACATTTGATTCCCCTCATTTGAACTACTGGATTTCTTAATTTATCTGATAATGTTTCTCTTATCTCTACAGAGGAAGAGTTTGTTTTTCCAGCAGGAATAGGCAGATGTGAATAATGACTCTTGAGAGTTCCCTCCACCCCCTCCCACCTCCACCAAGTCCAGCTAAAACTCCTCGTTCGTGGATAGAGGGAAGCAGGTGACGATGACGTTACACAAAGATTTGTTATATCCCTTTTGGATTCCTTGGATTGTTTCTTTCTAGAATAGGAAAGAGGAAGGCATCAAACATGATTAGGAGACAGAAGTTTGTGTTTATTTTTCCTAAACTGTGATAAGAGAAATTTTATATTTGTTTCTCACTTAAGACAAAATTCTTTAAAAGAAAAATTGGATATACTTCAAATTACTTCCTTGTAGAGAAATAGGAAAGTTATTTTGATTTCAACATTCTTATGAAAAGATCTTTTCTTGGGAAGAACAAGTTTTTAAGTTACTTTCTCCCCTCTAAACACATTTTGAAATATTTTCCGTGAAACCATCTTTTACAATCCTGAATTTACTGTGTACTTCTGTGTTCAACTGCCCAAACAAGGACAGGGAAATATGCTCATGAAAGTTAACCTCTACTGAAAACAACCGTGAGGTAGAAAAAACAATGGGAACATCTGTATTTTATCCTGCCAATATGTTCTCTCTTATTCTGGAAGCACAGGATGTGTTCACTCTGTCAGCTGCAAAAATATTATCTCTCTGCAGGAATGAAATAAGTGTGGAATATATATTATGCTACCACATTACATGCATACCTAAGCAGAAAACAAAGAAAATAGCCATTTAATATATAACTCAATTTTGTCTCCAGAGACAGATAAAAATTTTTGTTATAATACCCAAATGGTATAGTGCATAAATATACATGGGAAATGTGATAGGACTAAATCAGGCTCTTTGGGCTACATACAGGTGGCTAAAAATTTATCATCTGTCCCCCATCCTAATCCTTTCTTCCCTTAGACATTAAGTGGGCTATATTTATTTCTGAGAGCCAGGAATTTGGGGCAAGGGAGACCAAAACCCATCACCATTTTTCAGCAGACCATTAATTTTTAAATGTCTGTGGAAAAAAACTATTGGCCAATATCTTTCTGTTTCATTTCAAATGTTATACCTTATACAGTTTACCTAATAAAAGACCAAGATATTAAAAAACCTAATAACAGTAACTAAATTGGCAATTTAATAACCTCAAGTGATTTTTAGAATCTTAGGTGTGTTTACCCTTTTGAAATCAATAACTTTTCATTTGGAATTTTAGGTCTACTTTAATGAGCATTTGGCTAGCAGCAGTTTTATTTAGGATCTGAATTTATACAAACAAAAGTAACAGAGGCTTTTACGTAGACAATTCATAGTTAACTGTTGCAGGCCACATGACTGATTGGAGTATATAAATCCCTGCAATCCCGTTATATATGCCTTTTAACATTTTTTAATGTTTTAACCAGAGAAGAGGTTATATAGGGGGAGTGCTCTCAGTGAGAGGAATCCTAATGCTGCTTAGTTATTTTAACCTGTCTGAAACGGCTCTTCCAGTTCCGGTGCTCTCTTTGGAGGCCCTGTACAGCAATAACATGGCTTCTCGCAGGCAGTGAATGAGAAACATCCTGTGATGATGCCGCCGCTTTCTGCATAGGCTGCCTGTTTTATGTGTCTTATCAAATTGATACATTTGTCAACACACAATACCTTATTTCTTTGTATCCTCACATTCATTTACTCTGATTTAATGATGACAATGCCTTTTGCATTGTTTCGGTCCCTATAAGTAACCTTTTGGAGTCATGTAATCTATCCCTATGAAACTAATTAGAGACACCATCCAAAAAACAAGGTGCTAAATCTACTCTTTCTGTAATCCACGTCACTCTGGCCCCACGGCCCAGGGACCAGGTAGCTCCGGGAGTCTCCAGAGGTGTCCACAAAGGGAACTGTAGCCTTTGGACTCAGCAGTGCTTCTCTGTGAGGTATTGTCCTGTCTTGCACTGATGTTGCCGCCTGGGAGGGTTTTATAGCTACCACACCCCTAATGCACCAAAGCTGTGTTCATTCCCATCATATTTTATGCAATTCTTCATAAAAAGCAACTATTTCACCCTCTGTTATAGCTCTGAGCTCCACAGAGGTTCAAAAACTAGTCCTGGTACCATGGTGGGAGACACAGCACCAAGCGACACCTCCCACGTTGCATGGCACCCCTCCCACTGGCCCCTAAGGAAACCTCATCCTAAGCCAAGAAAATTCACATCACATGAATTAGACTTTCAGCACATTCTAAATGCTAGTTTGGGCTCAACTGGAGCCCTTCGCCTGATTTGTGAATATCAGAAGGTCACCTGATACCAATGATAACTCACCGTGTTGCTTCATGAGCATTCCCTTGTTGCCTGTGAAGGAGAGAGCTTACCTGGGAATGCAGCTAGCGCAGAGGAAAGCAAGCCAGGAGACGGGAGAGACCCCTGTCAACCTCAGCTGAGCCCTGGAAACCAGTGACCACCTTTGGTTTCCCTAGTTATATAGCCAGTAAATTTCCTTTGTTGCTTAAGTCAATTTGAGTTTGGTTTTATGTCACTTGCAAGTGAAATAATCTTGACTAATATACTAATAATTACCTAATTTTATTGGGTTACATAAATATCATTGCCTCGGGAACTTGAAACAACAAATCCCAGAGATTTCCAACCATAAATACTATAGCCTGTTGAGTGATTTAATTAAACATGTACCTGTAGATCACTCCCCAAGCCACATATATAAAAATAAGAAGAAAAAGATCTGAAGGAAGAGGAAAAAAATTTTTTGCATTTTGAAACAATTTATTAAGCAGAAGACATCTGCCCAATGTCTAGGACCAGGAAGATAAATGATTCTATTTTATGTTGTTATTAAATTGTATTACTCTTCATTAAAGTTAAATGCATTTAGAGGAATTAAGCTTATCAAAAATTTGGCAGCATAATATAAGCAATGATTCTTTGTTTATTTGACAACATCCTCCCGTGAGTTGATTCACAATTTTAATTTGGGAAACAATATTTCCTTGCTGGGGGCTGACAGGGTGATGTGGACTGCCGCGTCATTTTGCATGAAGTCACATTGATCGTGAAAGGAAACAGAAGCCAGTGACTTACCCAATTTTTCAAGGAGCGTTATGACAATAATGTTTCTATATTATCAGAGGAGATCAAATCAATCTAAGAACTGAAATTAAGCTTCAGGAGATAATCTCCTGTCCTTTTTAAGATAGGTACAAAAGAATTCTGTAAAGACAAAAATTCTAAATATTTTTAGTGGGAAAAAAGCTATTAGTTAAAAATGCATAAAAAATGTGTGTGCATATGAAGCACCTACTGTGGTCACAATGGTGAGCAAAGCAAGCCCCAGAGAGCTTGCAACCTAGTGAGAGAGAAAGCATCAGTCCGATCCTGGAGGCTTATAAGTCCACCTGGGATGTTGCCAGAGAAATGGGCCTGCCGTCACAAAAGCCCTAAGCAGAGAGACCAGGGAAGGATTTCATGAAAAAGTGATATTTGAACTGATATTGGAAGAATGAATAAGCACTAACTGGGTAAAGAGAGAAAAGAGCATTCTCCTCCGAGGGACAATCCTCCAAGCAGAGGTAGGGAAGCCGGGGGACAACCAGAGACCTAAGACTGCCCCAGGGCCAGACCCCACGTAAGAGCTGGAGAGTGAGGAGGGCCCAAGCTGAATGTAGGTGAAAAATTTCCTCCTGAAACAATGGATAGACTCTGAAGGGTTTCAGCCAGGGCCTGGTATGATCAGCTTTGCATTAAAAAGAAACAATCCCTTTGGCTTCAGGCTGGGTAATAAGTGCGGGGCGGGGCGGGGCCCGGGCGTGGGAAAATGGTAGCCGGTCAGGGGATGAGTGGGAACGAAAGGTGGAGAAATAATCCGTCATGCAGCGTATCCTCGTCGAATATTTATTGAAAATCAGCACCATGGAATCTGACTGAATCATTCCCTTTTTAAAAACTTTTTATTGGGGAAAAATCTCAAACGTCTAAAAAAAGTAGACAGAATAATTTAATGAACCTCTATGTACTCGACACCAAGCTTGAGTAATGACCAACTCTGGATTAATCTTGCTTGATCTATATTCCCACTCTTTCTCCACTCCTGTATATACTTTTTAATTATTAACATTTCAGACTTTCAGAAAAGTTGTGAGAATAGTACAATAATGACCTGTTTATCATTGATCTAGATTCAGTAATTGTTAACATTCTGTTAACTTTATATATAGTGTGTATATATGTATATATACTGCATATATATGCTGTATATATTCTCTCTCCCTCTCTCGATCTATATGTGTGTGTCTCTGTGTGTGTGTGTGTGTGTGTGTGTAGATATTTCATCTTTCTCCCAAAAGGAAAGGCATTCTCCTATACGATCATTATATAATTATCACTTAGTAACTTTAGCATTATCTAACAGATAGTCCATATTCAAAATTTCCCATTTGTCCAAATAACATCCTTTGTAGTTGTTTTTTCCCCTGATCCAGGATCCAAACAAAGACCATGCATTGCATTCTGTTGTCCTGTCTCTTTCATCTCCGTCAATCTGAAAGAGCTTCTCAGCCTTTTTGTCTTTCATGACATTGATGCCTTTGAAGAGTCCAGGCCCGTTGCTTTGCAGAATGTCCTTTAACATGTGTTTGTCTGATTGTTTCCTCGTGATTAGATTCACGCGAAACGTTTTTGGCAGTACTCTCACATAGGTGATGTTGTGTCCTCGTTGTGTCACATCGGGAGCCATATGATGTCAGCTGTGCTGTTACTGATGATGATTCCTTCACTTTTTCAACCTATTGAGTTCATATCCTGTAGACATAATCCATTACTGAGGAAACCAGACAAGGGCTGCAAAGAATAATTTCTGTCTCCTCATGAGCCATCTTAATGCCAAGAGACATTTGCACAGATCATTTGTACAAAGTTTTATTGGTTTTATTCATGAAAGGTGGATATGGATCATAAACAGTCACCAACGGGGCACGACTGTCCTGCGACGCTTAGCAGAACTGGGCATTCTCAGGGATTAGAATCCTGGGAGGAAGTAGAGCGTGGAGGTGAAGCACATGACCTCAGGGCCAGACTGCTGGGGATGTCGTCCGGGCCCTGCCGCTTCCCACCGGCGTGGCTTCAGGCAAGTTGCTTAAGCTTTGCTTATCTGCTTCCACACGGGTAACACAGGCAATCGCAGAACTCATCTTCTACGGCTGCCGCGAGCACCGAGTTGCTGCGTGTGCGATGTCTGACACATAACAAGTTGTCACTGGTGTGATGATGACGATGATGACGTTTCCAGAGATGAACCACTAAAGCCACGTGTTGACTAAAGGAAGACCCTAGGTCTTCTTTATGAAAAAGATTGCCTGAAGTTTGGACCCTGTCAGAAATATAATATGGTAAAATGTCAACATGTTTGCATAAAATCACTAACATCATCATGTAATGGGAGCTACTTAGGGCAAAAGAGTTTGATTTTTGACAATTAGATGACTAGCATTAACATTCCCCCAAAATTAAAAATCTTAACAATGAAATGTGCCCCATGTCATTTCCCATTCCCTTCATAAATAATAGTGATATATATGTAGCCTGTGTCTAGTGCATAAGTGTCTATGTAATATTGACACTCCTCCAGAAAGATCTAAATTACAAAAAGAAAAAGACATGACCAAAGATCTTGTCAAGGATCTTAGGATCTGAAATTGACGGAATGTTTTTGTCCCCCACTCCCCATCTGAATTCATATGTTGAAGTCCTAACCCTCAGTGGAATGGTGTTAGGAGGTGGGGCCTCTCAAAGGTAATGAGATCATGAGGGTGGAGCTCTCATTAATGTGATTAGTGCCCTTATAAAATGCACCCCAGGAAGTTCTCTCATTCTCTTCCTGCCATGTGAAGCTGCAACGAGAAGATGGCAGTCTGCGACCCAGAAGAGGGCCCTCACCAGAACCCAACCATGCTGGCACCCTGATCTCAGACTTCCAGTCTTTAGAACTATGAGAAATATATTTCTGCTATTTATAAGCCACTCAGTCTATGACACTTCATTATAGTAGTCCAAACTAAGACACGATTACTCCCTAAACCTTAAAATTACAACTTACTTTAAGATTTCCAAGATGTTTTTCTGTTTGAGAAATTCGCATTTGCACGTGTGCTGGTAGTGGTGATGGCCCCTAGGAGTTCTCCTGATTTTATCCCATTAACCCATTTTGAAATAATAACTTCCCTTTCCAGATAGGACTTTCAATGTTAATCATTCATGGATTAATAAAATGACTCCATTTTTAAAATACTTTTTCCCTTAAGTAAAATAATTATATTATCAAATAGAAAAAAGAGTAATACTTTGTATTTTTATGATTTGAGTGTTTACTAAAATGTGTAACTGTGGTGGAAATCATTTTTTTTTACTTGCAACTGATATAGAAAAATCTTTAAATTTCTAAAATTTAAAAGTGACATCAAAATTGTTATTATTTTGTTCTTACTTTAAGAAGAAAAGGATCAACTGAGCTACATCAAAACTTTAGAGTAGCAAAGAGATAATGTCAATAAACAATACAATATTTACTTCAGTACTACATTATAGCTAGCTCAGTAGAAGGCAGGGCAGGGTAGAAACATACAGAGAAGATAGAAATAGAGGAAGGGAACAGGGAGAAGCAAAGGAGGGGCCAAGAGGTAACGGGAGAGAGAAAGTACAGCATCGCTGGATCGCTGGCCCCTGAGTCCTCAGAGCTCACTCTGCCCGGCACTCGGGGTTCCGGCCCAGTTGGTTATGTTCCCCTAACTCAACCTGTACCCCAAACAGGGACAACATGTTCTCTTCTTTTTCTTCTCCTTTGCCTCTTATTTTTCAATGGACTCCCTCCATTCGTCACAGTTAAATAATTTCTATAACAGGCATAAAGTTTGCAGTCATAAAACCCAGATGTGCAAACATAAAACTTCCTTTATTTTTTCAAAACTGACCTTAGCTCACAAGCCCTCATTACAACAAATGGAAGAATGCCTAACTTTGCCAATTCAAGGAAAACTCAGATGTTTCTGGGATTTTTTTTTTTCTCAGTTTCTTTGGGTAAATAAGAAGTCAATGTGGAATTCGCGTGCTCTCTTGTTTCCATCTGTTCTCTCCATCAACCCCCTAAATGTGGGGGCTGGAGGTAATAGGTGGAGTAGCTTGAGCTGCAGAAAAGAAAGAAAGGATTCCCTCTCCCCTCTCAACAGATCGTCAGATTGTCAAGTAAATCGCCAATTGCAATACAGATAAGTTTCCCAGAAGTGTTTTGGGAGCACAGAGCAAGGATAAAGAAGAATAAACTCAGTCCCAAGTGGCCAGAGAAGGCTTCTAGCAGGAGAGGTTTTTAAGTTTTATCTTAAAGAGTGAGCAGGTGATAATTTAAGAAGATATGGAAGGACGTCTCAGGGAGCATTTGCTAAGGCATGGAATCATGGGAGAGGGTGACATGTTTGGGAAATGGAAGTAGTTCCATGTGGCTAGAAAACGGGGAATGTTTAGAATAGAGGGTAGACGAGTCTAGAGAGGTGAACAGACTGTGCATCAAGCCAAAGAACTTGGATTGTGTTCTCTAGGCCAGGGGTTGGCAAACCATAGCTGGGGTCCAAATCTGGCCTGCTGCATGGTTTTGTACACAGAGTTTATTGAACACAACCATGCTCATTTTTTACGTATTGTCTATGGCTGCCTACGTTACATCAGAGTTGGGAGTTGCGGCAATGACTGGCCACTAACGTCTAAAATACTTACTGTCCAGCTCTTTACATAAAAAGTTTGCTGACCCTGGCCTAGCCCATTTGAGTGATACATGCACCCTCTTTAAAAGGAAAAGTTCTCATAGACCTAAAATTCCACTTAAATATTTTTTTTAGTATATTGTTATTTAGATATATACAAACTTAAACCAGGTGCAAGCATCTTATGCTTATAGCTCTTTTGCAACTATAAAAATGTTGCATGATAAATTCACACTAAAAAAAAAATAAAATTCAAATCAATGTATTAATTCAATGTGACAGATGGCTTATATGGAAATAAATGTCCACTCCTACCATTGGATTGACTGTCACAGTACTGGTTCTTTTGAACTCAGCAACTTATTGACACCTGGACCGCATGATGGTTTTATTGATTTGAACTAGGGTAAAACTTTTATTAATATAACAAGACAGTGACTTCACTGAACTTTACCTATTCCAGATGCCTCATTTTGGGGTACAAAGTTCTTCTGTCTTTTTATGCCAGCTATTAATAATTATAGTAATGCCTGTTGGTACAATGAAAACGCAAATGCGTGTGCAGCACTGAAATCAATTGCCGGTACTCAGCTCTAAGGCAGCCACTGAGGTGATCCACGATTGTTGATATATTTTTTAATGTCATCCAAATGAAAAAAAATGACTTAAAAATGACCGCAGACAGTGGCAGGTCCTGGATTATAAGCAGTTATTAAAGAAATCTAATGGTCAGATATTCATGTGGCAACAACATAGCTAAAAACAACTAGTCCAAACTAGGTGAACCCAAGAGGTAGCAACGGATTAGAGAGAAGACTCATCTGAGACTCTTCAGTACACTATCTGCGCAGAACCATAACATCAAACGGTCATGGGGAGGAAGGAATGTGAGGGAGGGTTCAGGAATGCCTCCAGATTTCTGGCGTGGGCACGTGTGTTCACTGAGGATATTAAAGTTTGGGAGGGACAGACAGTAATTTCACTCAGGCATGTTGAATTTAGGGAACCTGGGAGACTTATTTTTTATTCTGAATAAAGTTGGATGCTTAGGGCTACTCGGTCATGAGTGAGGACTGGCTCGTAAAGACATGGGAGTTGGAAATAAGTGTTTGCTGAAGTACTGATAGAGATGAGCTGACAGTCCGCATAGAAATGTAGAAGAAGAAAGCACTAAAAGACGCTTAATAAAGAACTGGCCGTTAGAAGCAGCTGTGTAAATAACTACATTTATACATCCACACATGTAGTCAATTCTGGATGATCTATGCTCATGGAGGAAAACTGTAATATGCATAATATGAAGTACCAACACAAAATCCACTTATATGCATTTGGGTGGACATACAGAGGAGAGAAGGGTTTATAGAAGAGTTACTTATATTTGCTAAAACTTGGTTTACTCTCCCAGAAGGCACATTAACTTGGATAAAAGGACAACATGGTCTGGAATGCGGCAGTCCTTGGTAGGTGTCTATTCAATATCCATCCCTCCTTCTTCTTTACAAACAAAACCTTAATTTTTCCCAGAGTGGCAATGTGCCCAGCTGAAAACTTAATTTCCCTGCCCCCTGTGTGTCTATGAGTGACCATCTGACACAGTTCTGGCCAATGACATATTAATATAAGGGAAAGTCCAACACATGGAACTTCTGCAAAGGCTGTTTACAAGGCAGATAGACTCTGCTGCCTGGATCCTTTGCCCTTACCCCTCTTCCTCCCTAGATACACAGTGTCGGAGTTGCAGCAACAATATTGTGGCCTTGGGGCCCTAAGACCACGGCAAGGACTATTGAATGGAAATACAGAAGAATCCTGGGGGCTTCAGGAAGCCCCCGAATCAGCCCTTGACTTCCTATGTCCAGATGTAAATAAAAATAGTAAGATCCTTACTTCTTTAAGTCACTTTTTTTCTGGGTTTCTGTTACTTGAAGCCTAGTGAATTTTTCCCAACACAGAAGTCCTATTTGAAAATAGTCTTAGGTAAAAACTCCCCCAAAATTGCCTTCAAAGTTAATATAATGACCAGGAAAAAATGAACAGTCGGTGCCCACCTAGCTGCAACAAGAACCCCTAGGGACCCCTGCGTCAGCCTCGATTAAACAAAGTGAGGGAAGAAGGAGGCGGCAGCTGGGGATCAGCTGGCCCTGACAGATGAGCTCCCCAGAAGACCGTGTCCCCAAATCTCCAAATTCTAGCATCCTCCACCATGTTTTCTTTTGGCTTTTCATCTTTCCCTCTATCCTTAACCTGATGGAAGAAAAAAGTGAACAATAAAGTATGAATGCATTATTCATTAACCTTCAGTGCCTTCCCACTCTCCACCCAATTAAGCCTGTGGAGGATAACTTATGCAACTATTAATCTGGGCTTTGTATTGCCAGTGTTTTCCTCCCCTATTCCAAGCAAGTAGGCAGGCCGATTGCTGCCTTGCTTCAGGGGAGTTTGTGGCAGAAGTTTGAAAACAACCTTCCTACTCTCCCTGCCTGGTGTCTGGTCTTCGGGAGCTCACGATCCTGAAGTGGATTGCGCTGGAGGAGGCAAGCAGAGGCAGACAGAGCAGGGAGAGAAGGAGATCGCCCTATACTAGGAAAGAGTGGTGGTTTCCACAGACATCGGAAGCCTGTGTCCTACTCCTGGCAGTACCTGGGGAAGAAGACAAGCCTTCAAGCGGCCTCTTGGGAGGCTGTAACCTTGGCAACAGGGCTCCCATTGTGAAGAAAGATTTCTACATCCCAAAAAAGAGCATAGAAGCAGAGTCGCTGTCATTCAAGGGTCTGTGACAACTTTGACAATAGGACCACCATGATGTGCAAAAAATTAGCAGTAGTTCTCCTATTTTTCAAGGAACCACAAAAGTCTCTGAGATACTGAGGAAGAGAGAGAGAGAGGAAGAGAGAGAGAGAGAGAACCCAAACAGCAGATTGAATTTACTTCCAGCAAGGTGGGATGAAGGCTCACAGGAATTCTTGCACACCCTACTGGTGTCTACTGGGGTCCAAGGCCTCCACAGCCCAGTCTTCTCAATCTGGTGCTCCAGACATTTGGTTTTTCTTCTCCCGCATGAATCCTACACTCACTATGCTTTCCTGCCTCTGCTTTTGCTTGGACTTGTCTGTCCTTTGGCAAAATGCATTCACTCATTCCATAATGAGTGCCCATCTTTTCTGTGCACATATACTTTCCCCATAGAGTTCTCCCTGATCTCTCTGCTAAGCCATAATTTCCTCCAAATTTTTTACTTCTTTTGGGACATTCACCCTACACTACTTTGTGTTACAATCTCCTATCTGCTCCTCCATTATATTTTAAAAATCTATTGAACATCTGCTATGCACCCTGAAGACAGTGACTGTTTCCCAAGTACCTAGGATAACACCATATATTTATTCATTTGCCAGAAAATATTTTGTGAGGGTCTACTATATTCTTGACCCTGGGACACTAAAGTGAACAGAGCGCAGAGCCTGTCCTCAAGGTTCTCAAAATCTACGTGTCATGTTCAAGGCTCACAGGCTTGCATACAGTAAATTCTCAGTGAGGACTGGTTGCTATTAATTGTTAGCTTCTTAAAGCCCCATTTGGCTACTTATGGGAAATTTAAGCAAAATGGGCAGGATAAATTTTTTGGAGAGAAAGCTTCCAGATGCTTTAGAATATGCCACCTAGACTGGGGTGGTAACCATTACGCTTATAAAATAAAATAGCAAGGAAAACTTACAAGGGTGCTTTAATCATTTCCATTTTGAAAAGAGATAAGCAAGATCATTTTTATTGTCAAAAAATATGCAAATAAAAATATCAGTACCACTTATTTGAAATCCATAAAAAAATGCTGAGATGAAGAAACTGTTGTCCAAAAGCTACTTTCTCTTCCCAGGGCTTGCTTCCTTTGCCTTCATTCTTTTCTTCTATCACTGCTGCCTTGGAATTTGCTGCTATGTGTAAGAAGACTCCGTTACAATGTTTGTGGGTAAATCAAGAAACAGTCACTGGTTATCTTGGCACAGGTCACAGTCCAGACTTAATCACTGATTTCCATGCTTCTCAGCCTGTGTTTGGGTTTTCTCTCTTCTTCCCAATTTTCTATTCTCTTGACTCTACCAGCTTTGGGGGGGCAATATTTCTGTTTCAATATCCCAAGTATGTTGCATGCCGTATATTGTAGTGGGCTAGAGAAGGAAGGAGCACTGGCCTGGAATCAAGAAGCCTGGACTCATTTGGTCATTTACTCATTCAACAGATATTTGTGTGCATTTTCTCTGTATCAGATACTGCTCTAAGTCTTGGAAAACAGTCATGAACAAGACGGTAAAAATATCTAGCTTACGCCCTGGTAGAGAAAGATAATAAACAAGTACACAGATCGTCAAGAAGATCACAGTGATAAATGCTATGAAGGAAAGAAATGGGGTGATGTGATAAGCAGTAATTGCAGCGGAGTACTTGGAGTGTGACCGTCAGGGGAGGCTCTTCTCACGTTTAAGCAGAGACCCGACAGATGGGAGGGTGCCAGCCAGGTTCCAAGGAAGAGTGTTTCATCTCATCCTTAATGTGACCAAGGCACAGAAAGGAGGCCAGTGTGGCAAGGGCAGGAAGCAGGAGGGCGAGAGGAACCCAAGTGAGGTTAGTAGAAAAAGAGCAGCTTATGGAAGACCTAGCAGATATGCTGAGGAGTTTAGATTTTAATCTAAGAGTACGAGATTTATTTGATGTGCTTTTAAGCAGAGGAACAAAATGATTTCATTTTTAAACATCACTATGACTACTGGGCGGAGAGTGGAATTAGAAATACCATTTAGGAGACTCCTGCATAAATTCAGGAGCGAGAAGGGAAAAGGTTCGATTCTTTGGAGGTGGAGCTTACAGGATTTACAGATGGAGCCCATGTAAAAGGTGAGGGAGAGTCACCAAGATGTAGCCTGGATTTTGGCTAAAAGAATGGAGTGGGTGGTGGTACCCTTGGCTGACACGGGAAAGCATTCCGAGCCTGCCTCACCTAACCCCGGGCAATTTGGTCTCTTCAACTTTGAGATGAAGGTGTTGAAAGAGATGGAACAGGTGGCCCCAGACACGTCTTCAGCACTAAAATATCACCCTTCCGTTGCGTTACTAGGACATGAATATTTTCCTCCCTCCCCATGCAGGCAATAACACAAAGTGTGGAATGACGGAGGCTGGGATTCAAACCCAAGCTCCACAGAGCCATGTGGCTTTGGCACATAGATTGTGTGCCTCAGTCTTTTCATCTGCAAAATGAAATCATAAAACCGACCGTCCTCACTGAGCTGCTGGAAGAGATAAGTAATACAATTATGTACGGCACCTGGAATACAATGGCGTCTGGTCAATCACATATTCCCTTGTCCTGACAGACTCAACAATTGTTTCTTTTCTTCTTTCATTCATTTCACTGTGTAAATCTCTTGACTCTGTGACTTCTCTTTTCTCTGAGAATGAACTAACTGGAAGATCTGGAACTCTTAGAGCAGAATTTCACCTGTGTCCCTCCCTCCCCATGATAGTCGCTCAGCCCTGGACTTCTGTGCCTTCCCACCTGGATGTTGAGCCTTGAAGGATGAACGGGATGCAGCCGGCTGCCAGCCGGCGGACATCAGGGTGTCAACAACGTTCAAGCTTAACTTTGATTCATACACTTTTGCCTGCCTTCCAGCTCCACCCTTCTGCCTGAGGGCTGGGAAGGGGAAAATATAAACAACAATCACTGGGTCTGAGAAGAAAATGGGACAGAATGCTTCGAGCCTCTGCTAAGAGAAAGGTCACTTCTCCTGAAATCCCATGAGCATGCCTTGTTGCTGCTGATGACCATATTATTTGACACTTGGAGAACAACGTGGACAAACTACAACAAGGGATATTATGGTCTTATCTGCTGCCCACACTACGTTTTTAGTTACAAAAAACTAAAAGTTTAGCCACCATTAAAATTCACTAATGAATGATCCCCTTTATTTTTTTCTTTATGTTTTTCTTTTTTCATTTATCTCATCAGCTCATTTTTCCTTTCAGGGAGAAAAAAACCAAATAATAGGATTCCCCAAGCGTCCAGCAAAAAGACATGTTTTTCAACGGTTTGTTGCTGTCGTCGGTCCCGCTCTGGCCGCTAGAGGGCGCTGCGCCGCCCTCTGGCCTCCGTCCGCCCGGCCTCGCCGCCGCGCGTCAGCCGGGGCAGGCGCAGGGACGCGCGGGGCGTCAGTCGCCCACGCGCCGGAGGGGCGGAGGACGACTCGGGAGGTTCACGGACGGCTTGTCCGGGTCCGCGTGCCTCACAGCAGCCTCGCCTTCCCGCAGCCTGTCCCCGACGCCCCCTTCTTCACGTCCTTCGCCTGTCCTGTGGGCCCTCCGCAGCCGCACGTCGCACGACACGCGACCCCCGGGCACCGGCCTGCGCAGCGTGCGGACGCGCCTCCGCCGCCTCCCGCGGTGCCCCTGCGGCTGGGAGGGTGACCAGCCCCCGGGTCCCCATGCGCGGGCAGACCTCACTCCGGGCGGGGCGCCGCGGGCAGGGCGGGGTTCTGGCGGGGACCGACAGGGCCCCGGTGCCACCGCTGGTCACCGAAGAAACACGAACGGCTGGTTTGGTCGGGCAGGGCCAGGCGTGGAACTAGAGCAGGGGCGAGGGAAGCAAGAGTCATGTCTCTTACATTTGCACTTCACAAAACTCACTCAGAAATACCCCGGCTTGTCTATCAACTTCGTGTCAGGCGGGCATCTGTCGCGGATGTCCTTTGAACAGATGAGAAAACTGAGCCACAGCAGATGAAGCAGCCGGTCGCCATCGCAGACAGTAATGACAGCTGGGCTCGGCTCCCTGCAGCGCCAGGCGAGAGGTCACTCAGCATCGTGGACCTGCACAGAGCCCCTGTCCGAGCGGAGCAGGGCGAAGGCCGGGTCACGCACAGCCTCGGTACCGAGGGCCCGTCCTGCGCCCGCCAAGGCCCCGCAGAGACAAAAGCAGCCGACCTGAGGGCGCCACCGCCCTCCCGCTGCAGGCCTGGCGGGACGGCCGCTCTCCCCAGAGGTCTGAAGGCTGTGGCGTGGTCGCTCTTCCCTCTCTCCCTGTGGAATGGAGAGTCCTTACTGCCAGAACGCGGTAACTGCCACGACTCGCGGTGAGGGGCCTGCAGCCCGCTCGCCAGAGATTTTTGCCCGCAGGAAGCTTCTTTCTTTGCAACTCAGAGACAGACTGTTTTCATAACCTCTCCAACCTCCCTCGAATTATTAAGGAAGGGAAAGAAAAGATGAAACGGGATAGATCATCTATGGTTTGGAATGAGAAATGGATGTTTTAGTTTGGTTTTTAAATGGATTCTCTTTTCCAAAGAATTTCTTGCAAAAAAATTAGTGGGAGTCAAGGTGAGGCATTGTGTGTTCGATATTTTTATACCCACTTTAGTAGATTTTAATATAATGTTTTGAGTCCCTTTTGAATTTCCCTGTGACCCAGATCAAGCTGCTCTGTCCTAGGTTCCACACTGGTAAAAACTAACTTGTAGCTTCCCTCTGTGGCACAAATGTGTAAGTTGGTGAGGTGACCTACTCTCAGGCCATGTTCACAGAATGACTAAAACTAAACTTCTCTGAGATGTCAATACCTAGTGTCTGCAAATATCCAGAGAGACTGACAAATCTACAAGATGACAGCAAATTAAAGTTACAAAATTAAGCAGTCACAGCTGTGATGATATTTTAATTCTGCCATTGTGTTATAGTGACCATTCCAGAGTCTTTGAAATAAAAACTTGTTAAGACATTTAAAAAAATAAAAACACCTAAGTGTCTTTTGGATGCTTCCTGAAACTACCTATGAGAGTCTATTTATTTTTCCTCTAATTAGGATTTTATTTTATTTTATTTTAAAAAAAACAAACTAAACAACTTGAATGCAGAGCCAAAGTACATGCTAATGGTAGTGTGAGTCATGGAGTTTGTTCTTCTTTTTTCTGGAGAATTATTTCACTTAAGAAGACACCCAGGTAATTTGACTGCTTGCTGGCCTCTTGGGTGTACCACACATTACACTTCAGGATGGCGCGCCCAGCACAAACATCCACGTCCACTCCCTCGCAAAGTCGTGTGACATTCACAGTAAAGCAATAAGGCAAGAATAAAGTCATGACACCATCGTGACCAGAAGGAAGGCCATCAGCGAGAAATAAATTTTGGTGAATTTCTTGGCAGCAAGAAAGAAGTTGGGACCATATTATCGGATAAGCCAGAGCAGAGGAAGCTGAGGCCCAGAACACATTTGGAAGACTGCTGCAGCACAGGTGGATGCCATTCTTTATGGGAGAGTCCTAGGAGACCCTAAATTTGTAGGTGACAAGAAACAAAAGCAGGAGGATGCAGAGCAATAATCAGTGTAATTAATTAAAATACGATTTATGAAATTACCTGGTTCAGGTAGCCCCACCCACTCCATTCCTGTCCCCTTGCATCAGAGCAATTAAAGACTGTGGGATTCGAACTGTAGAACTGCTTCCTTCCTGTTCCACGCCCATGTGCCCTAAAGGAAAGTGTGTCCCACTCAACAGCACGCACAGTCAGACCCCTCAGCCCTGAGGGTCAGTAGAGAAGCTTCTAGGAGAACACAACAGCAGGGGAAACCCATGGAGTGATCTATAGCATTGATCACTGAACACTTGAGGAAACCCACAGCTAAGATAAGAGACTTGAGAAGGGACCCAGGGGAACTTTTGGGTTGATGAAACTATTCTCTATCTTGATTATCGTGGTAATAACATGACTGTCTACATTTATCAGACCTCATCAAATTGAATGCCTTTAAAAGGTGAAATTACTGTCTATAAATTATGCCTCGGTAAACCTGAACTTCAAAAAGAAGCACAAACCATGAAAGGAAAGAAAACTAAAGTTAACATCCGACTTGGTTGGCTGCAGTCCTGGGGAGTTTGTCCACTTTTCTGGCAGCACAGAGGGGTGACAAACACAAAGGCTGGCTCCATCTTAGCAAAAGCATTAAGCTAAACTGATTGACTCAAGAAGCAGGAAAGGGACAAAAGCCGAATGTAAACCAGGTACACTTCAGGTACCAGGCATTCTAAAGGACCTTATTTTATTTAATTCACAACACAGTGGATATGTCCACCTAGGGAGATGCCCCTCATCTCTCTAAGTGGGACATTTGGGAATGTCTTACATCAGCCTATGACACCTAGATAGATGCTTAAGCAACGTGAACTAAATGTCATGCGAAACAAAAATAAAACCAAAAGAGACTTCTTACTAAAAAGCAACAAGCAGAAAACAAGCAAGGGTTACTGGAAATTAACAATATGGCTGCTAAAAAATTTTACCTGTAATACAAAGGCTGAAAAATGAAATCAAGGAAAGCTACCAAAATGATGAGAAAAAAGAAAAAGAAGTCAAAAATATGAAAGAAAAGTTAAAATCATAGAGAATCAACAGAAGTCCAACACCCACCTAACAGAAGTGCCAGAAGGAGAGAACTGAAAAAATGCACAGGAGACAATCCTTAATGCAACAGTAATTGAAGAATGGATGAACAGAATGTGGTCTATACATATAATGAAATATTATCCAGACATAAAAAGGAACGAAGTACTGATACATGCTACAACATGGGCGAACTTTGAAAACATCATACTGAGTGAAAGAAACCAGACACAAAGGCCACATATTGTATGATTCCATTAATACGAAATATCCAGAATAGGCGAAGTCATAAAAATAGAAAGTAGAGCAGTGGTTGCCAGGGGCTGGGGGACAAGGGGCGTGGGTAGGGAGTGAGTGCCGATGGGCGTGGGTTTCTGCTTGGGGTGATGAGAATGTTCTGAAACTAGATGGTGGTGATGGTTGCACAACTTTGTGAATGTATGAAAACCATTGAATTGTATGCTTTCAAAGGGTGAATTTTATGCTGTGGGAAATAGATATTAATTTTAAAAAAAGAAATAGAAGAAAATTTCCGGGAACTCAGAAAAAAGATTTACGACTGAGTATGAAATTCATGCTTGTGGAATCGAACACTAAAGAAAGAAAAAAAGAAAAAAGCTTAAGAGTATCCAGAAAAAAATTACATAAAAATTAAAATAAAATTGGCATCAAACGTCTCATCTGCAATACTTCTAGAAGACAAGGGAATAATGCCTTTTCACAGTTCTGCAGGACTGTTATTGACCAAATCAGAATAGGAAGTCAAATACCTGTAAAAATAATATCTTCTAAGAAAGCGCTTTTCATTCAACAAATAGGATGGTTGACATGCGGAAGTCTAAGTGATATAATGAAGAACACTTGTGTTTCTACTCAACAAGAAAAATGTAAGACCATTAGCGATTTAGGATTTAAAAAAAGTTATTCAGGAACCAATGTACAAATATGAACAACTAAAGTATGACATGATTTTGAAGAATTTGAACATGAAGAAAGAGAATCCATTTGACCTCAATGACTAGAACATGTTCCTTTGACTAGTTTAGTGGCATAGGCTTGCATTCCCTTTTCAAGGGATTAATTCTGCATTTAATTATATTTAATGTAGTAAAAACGTGAAATTGATTTAAAGCTATAAATGTAACTGTAGAGGAAATGTAATAAATATGGGGAGTGGTAGAAGATAAATTCTTTCAGAGTATGGAGGGAACAGATACTGTCTAAATAGTATGTTCAGAATAGAATAGGCAAATTACAATAAATTATAGTAGTGACCATTGGAGGACTAAAACAGAAGCAATTAAAAATGGTTTCTTCTGAGGAGGGTATGGGAGCTGGGGACAATACTCTTTCACTTGTTATTTAATGCTATTATATATTTTTTCAACATTTTGCTTTACCGTATGCATGTATGACTTTACAAATTTAATAAAAGAGAAAGAGAGAGAAATTCAAAAGCTTGCAAAATTGACAGTATCATTGAAAATACTTCCAGCAGCAATATATAGAAAACCTGACTAACAGTGGCTTAATTTATAACATTTGTTAATTGTTTAAAAAGAGATCTAGAGGAAGGCAGAACGAACCAACTACTGTTGGTTTGGTGGCTTGATGACATTAGCAAGGGCTCCATTTGCTTCTTTCTGCTCTGCCGTCCAGAGCTCTGGCTGTGGTCTCCACTCATGATCCCAGCAGGGCTGCTTGTTCCAGGAACCAGTTCTCTCACACCCACATCCAACATCAGGAAAGAAATTAGCAGAGACAAAAAAGGACTAACGCCCTCATGCTGACCTCCTTTCATTTCTTTTCCAGAGGGCACTGTCCCTTCCCTCTCCAACCCATTCAGCTCCTCTGCATCCTTCTCTTACTTTTCAGTGGCCAGATGAGATCACCCCCTCACCCTTAAACTAATCACAGGCGAAGGGAGTTTAGTTCACCAGAGCTGACATAGACCCGTCATATCTCATCACCCAGAGCTGAGCACATTGCTCCCTGAACAAAATTGGTGTTCTTTGACAAGGAAGAAGAGGGGCTTGATTGTTGGATAGGCAATAACAGGGTCTACCAGGCTGACGGACTGGCCAAATAACTAACTAACTACCATCCGTCATGAGGAGACAATTGCAAACCTGTTCGTCAGAGTGGCAAAGCCAGCACCTCTCATGACAAAAGGCTATACAGTCATGAGGCCTGAGTCCTATGTTAATTTAATGTGCGTTAATCTTTTGAGGTAAAACCATTAGTTTTGTGTTGGCATCTGCAAATTAACACTGGCTTCTGGGGAGAAACTCTTGAGAAAAAAAGAATTCACACTACTGCATTTTTCAAAGGCTCGACATCAAAAATTTATCAAGTGTAAAAACCCAGTCTGTTTGATACTGTTAAAATGATTAATATTACAAATAGCTACTAGAAACAAGGCACATCTGACAACCTGAAGAATTGGAAGAGGAAGCAAACATTTTCCTTTCTGAATTAAGAAAAATTAGTTCCATCATTTGCGTTTTCCCTCCCTCATATCCATTTAATGTCTCTGGGACATTTCCTAAATCAAAGACTTTCCCGAGGATTCTGTTATCAGGCAGGCACTGGCTTGCTCTTCGGCAGCCCCGTCCTGGCTGATTTACTAGTGCACCTTGTGGACCCTCTGCACGAGCTGCTCAGCGAAGCCCACGGTGCTCATAACTCCCACCTGTTTTAGGTGAAGGGCGTGACGCATAGATGGGATCTGACACACGGGTGCTGCTCACGAGTTCGCTGTCAGAGGAGGTCTGAATAATTAGCACCAGCAGCTCTTCTTCCCAGACATTAATACCTTATATCATACATGTCAAGCAAAGCGCAAAGATGCAACTGGAAAACCTCCGAAGGGAAAGGAGCCCGTAAATCATGGACGTTTCACTCTATGTTCCTTCCATTTTACTATCAGAAAGTAAACCCGGGGTGGTGAGATTTAAAATCTTGCCCTCCTCTTGTTTATTACTCAGCGCTGGGCTTTTCCTGAAGCTGGACCTTGGCGGGAGGGCTGAGGGGGAGGACACTCCTCAGCTGGGGAGGGACAATGACATGTTCAGGGGAAAGAAAACCTCACAGCAGCGCTCGGGACAGTTCCGTGCCCTGCGCCCGTGACGCCGCGCTGGCTGCATCCGGCTCGCGGAGGCCGGGCAGTCGGGGAATGCAGGCCCGTGTGAGGGGGCTGTTTCTCTCTAAAAGTCTTAACCCCTGCTTTGCTCCGTGAAGAAAATAATCTCGTTTACGGTTAGAGAACAAGTGTGAGAATGAAGGTCGCAATGTTCATACACTGCAATGAACTTGCTGAGGAGACCAGGCCCTGAATAAACAGCCTGTTCAAACCGGGCACGGCCGCATCCCGCCCACCCCCAGCGAAAGCTCTGGCTCTTCCAGCTGCAATCGGAGGGTCTCCAAATTAAAGATCAGGCAGTCCCTACTTCTGGGAAAAAAAACACGGAACTACTCTGTCTTTACAGAACTTTGGATGCGATTAGAAGGCTCTCATTATAGCTAACTGAGGTCAGTCTCTCTGAAACTCCTGTCAGTCCATCCTGTTTTTCCCTCTGGGGTCCCACAGGGTAATTCTGTCTCCTTTTTCTTCTGTAAGTTCTTTGCATATTTGGAAAACGAAACCTCCAAACCTCCTGTACATCAAGCTGACCAGCCCTGGGCTCTTTAACCATTCCTCGTGTGACAAAGTTTCAGTCCCTCCTCTGAATAAAGCACCATCTGCTTGTCCCTCTTAAAGTGAGTTCACCCAAACAACAAGCATAAACAATAGCAATCACAACAGTAAAAATAATTTTTATTATTTCTTGAGCACTCAGTGTGTACCAGGCACTCTTTCACGCATTTTACATTCAGCGTCTTATCTCATTCTTACAAAAACGCTATGCAGTAATTGTGTCTGTCCCCCTGATTTACAGGTGAAGACACTGAAACTCCAAGACGCAGGTCACTGACCTTAGGCTCCTGTGGTGTGTGGGAGCAGGAGCTCTCGCCCTGCGCCATCTTGGGTGTGGAGCCAGAACTATCACTTCCCTACCTGTATGAACGTGGCTGAAGACTAAATTGGCTCTTTCTGTTGGCTCCCAGACTTTGTTCCCAAATCTGTATCTTCAGCCCAAGGCTTTCTCTCGGGTCCTGGATTCTTACTTCCAGCTGCCCGCTGGACATCAACGAGCCGGGAACTCTTGATTGCCTCAAACTCAGCATGTCCAAAGCTGAACACGTCACCTGTTCTCCCAAACGTATTCTTCCCCTGCTGTTCTCAAAAATTAGCAAGTGGCTTCATGGTCCCCTCAGTTGTCTCAAGAGTCACCCTTGAATCTCCCTGATGCCCCCACATCCGAATCATCACCAAGGCCTTGATTCCTCTTCTGTACATGTTCAACACTGTCGCCGTGGCTGCCATCAACATCTCCCGCCTGGACGCCAGCAGTGGCCTCCTCACAGGTCACCAGGCATCTGGTCTGCCTCTGTCCTCCTCTAGCGCCAAGCTGGTGGGGACCTTCCCTGTGAACATCTGATTAAGTCACTTTCTTGCTTAAAACTTTTTCCTGGTTTCCCACCCACCAAAATAATATCCAAGCTCTGCAAGTGAATTGCAAAACTCTTCAGTGCCTATCCTAGCCCTCCCTCTCCAATTTCATCGCCAGTATTCGCCCCACACCCCTCATGCCAGAACTTTATTGAACCTCCTCCCATTCCGCCAATGTGTCACGTCATTTTACCTCCAGGCCTTTACACATGCTATTCTCTCTTGCTGGAACATTCTTTCCTCTCCCTGCTGCCTGACAAGTTAAGTCCTACTCATCCTTCATATTTCAGTCTTAATGTCACTTTCTCAAGGGGAACTTCCCTGAATGTTAAAGCGATGTACTCCATAGGATACTGTTTTCAGTCTCCCATTGCATGCGTTATCCTTTATTGTTATTTCTCATTTAATTATTTCCGTAAGGAAAGGAATTGTGTCTATCTTGTTCATCATTAAATCCCCAGCACTGAATAAAGAAAGAGCTTGAAAAAATATTTGTTGACCAATGAACGAAGGAATGGCAGTTTAAATCCTGCTCAGACATGATGCACCTAAGCATGTCCCCTTCAACATGTATGTTGAACTTGGCATTTTGGTTTCCAGAGAGGACATCACATTTATTCCCCACTAACCTTGCTGTTGTTCATTATTTCAGGTTGCTGAGATGTTTGTGGACCCTCATTCTCTAACATATTCTCTAGCATATTCCTATCATTGCCAATTTTACGTTATCTGCAAACTTGATTAGCAAACCTTCTACATCTTCAAAAGGCAAGCACAGAGCCTGGCGACCCCCATGAGATGCTCACCTCCATTAATCAGCCCCCACTGAATACACTAATTCAATCAGCTTCAAACATTCTACATTTTTTTTTCATCCTCAAGAATACCATGGGTTAACTTGCCAAAAGCATCGATGAAGCCCAAATAAAGATTACTATAATACTGCAAACCCACGATTCTCAATTTTCCTAACCTGTCACACTGACAGATAATATTCAGATCATATCCCCTGGGCATACTCAAGTTTTTGTGAAATTCCCAGAAGCACAGCTAAAATCCTACCTCTTTCTCTCCCATTAAAGAAATCGCACTGGAGAGCAAGTGGGTGACTGAGGTATCACTACAGCCAGCAGGAATCCTAGCTGCTCTGGAACTGAGGATCAGATCTGTGCCTGGCAGCTGGCCACCGAGTGATTACTCACCCCTCCACGGCGTGTGTGCAATCCATGCCTGGGTAGTTGGTCTTCCTCACTCCTCCAAGGAGAATGCAACATGCAAGCTCCCTTCCTTCTGGCCCTGACTCTCCACCCTTGAGGCATTTTAGTCTTCCTGACCCAGTTTCTGGGTGGTCTCCAGACTGGGATGAAAAGAGTTACGTGGTCAAACTGATTCAATTAAAATTAGTAAAGCCTAAAATATGCAGGGACGTTTTACTTGCAGAACTAGATATTCCACCAACACAATTATGCTATGAAACACCAGTCAGCTATGCAATGCGTCACCCCACTGCCCTAGTTGGCAGCCTCTGAAGTCCTAGAATTGCATGAGATGATTAATGCCAGCGTGAACCATATCCATGAATGAAGCAGAGATCAGTGAGACAGACGTCATCCCCAGCACAGCATACTGGTCGCAGGAGGCATCAAAGCAAGTGAGACAGGAAAAATATGTTTGTTCTTTGATGGTGAAACTGCTTTAATTACTGGTGCTAGGTAAGGTCTTTGGGGCCGTGTCCTCAAAGAAAACTAGAAGCTGAATTCCCTAAAAGAATGGGAACAGAGGGTTGGGATATTGTAACATCTCATTTCTAATCTACCAAGCTTTGTGGACTCAGATGCTACCTATTACGTTGGCAATCTGATCCGCAGCAAATGATGGTTCAAAGGAACACAGAGAAAAACAGCTAAAGCAGAGATCTGCCAGACGTCCAGACAGCAAGGGAAAGCAAATGTGAGATTAGAATGAGGAAGGACCAATGCCTAGCTATCTGGTGGTAGGGCCTTTTGATCCAGTAAATTCAGAAACAAAAAATCAAAGAGATCTTTAATGCACAAGCTTGTGAGACAGGTGGATGTAAGGGTTACCTGGCTGTGGCAGACACTGCTGGTTGCCTCCCCACATCCTCTCTCCACTGCTTCCTGGTAAAAGAACTCTGAATTTTTTTTAGGCAGGCTATATTGTTATCCAGCTAAAAGGTGATATTTCTCAGCTTCCCTTCCAATCAGCTTAGGAGGTAACTAGTTTTGGTCAGTGAGCTGTACTGGAGAAGTTTTACGGTAGTGTGTGCTGAGTTCAGGAAATCTTCATGTAAGGGAGAGGGTACATTTCCTCTCTTACCTTCCTCCATTCTGAGGTGTGGAATTATGATGTAATGGCTAGATCAAAGCAATCATCTTAGACTGTGAGGTGGCTTTCAGGATGGAAGCCACAGACAGAACACGCAAAACAAATGCAATTTCCTGGCTTTGTTGCTACCACACCAGCTCTGGACTGCCTTTCCCCAGGTTTCTTTTATGTGAGAGAGATATAATCTGTCTTGTCTACGGTACTATTTTTCAGGGCATTGTTACTTGCAGCCAAAGCTCTAAATCATCGCTGTTCCCTCTTCTTGTGTTCACCAAAGACCCAGGCTCTGCCCCACTATCTGCTGCCAGGCTAATCCCAGGCAGAGCCAGGCCAGTTAGCTCAGGCCTCACTCTTACGAGGGCCCCCAAATGTAAACTCTTACTTAACCTTTTCTCCAAATCAGATTTTACATAGAGTTTTTGTGGGGTTTCTGGTGTTAAAAGCACTGATTTGTCTGGTATAACCAAAATGTGCCACCACATTTGGAATCCTGTTTTGGTAAATTTTCATTTTTAGTATCACAAATGTCTTAGTTCATCTAGTGTTACTATAACAGAATACCCGAGATTGGGTAGCTTATAAAGAAAATAGGTTTATGTAGCTCACGGTTCTGCAGGCTGTACCAGAAGCCCAGCGCCAGCATCCACTTGGCTTCTGGTGACAGCTTTTGTGCTGTGTCAAAACGTGGCGCGGAAGGTCCAGGGGCGGCAGGTGTGTGCGACAAGGGCCCAGACCCACAGGGCGGCCCTGCTCTGTAACAGCCCCTCTCAGGGGAGCTGATTCAATGCCCTGGGAACCAATCCAGTGTTCTGAGAGCGAGAGCTCATTCGCCATTGCTGGAGTGACACCAAGCCCTTCATGAGGGAGTTGCCACACGACCTAAACCCCTCTCACTAGGCGCCACCTCCCAACACTGCCACGCTGGGGACCAAATCTCAACATGAGCTTCGGTGGGGACAAACTACTGTAACCAGACCACAGCACCAAGAGCCTCACGTAGAAGTGCCCCAGCGCCCACGAGTGTCTGTCTGTGGCCACCAGTCTCCATCGGGCCGTGCTGCCAGAGACTGTTCTAGGACTTTTGTGGTCACTCATTTCTCCCAAGAGTCCCCAGAACAGGGTCCTGAACAAACAACATAACACCGGTGTTCCTGGTGAAGTTCAGGTTCGATCATTGAAACTCGTGTCTGAGGAAATGGGGGGGAGAACAGACTGCTGCGTCGTGGCTCCGTTGCAGACATCCGAGCGGGAGAGCCAGGGGCCCCGGCCTCCGCTGCAGTTTAGGGCGAGTGGGGCGAGGCCACCGAGAAGGGAGGGCGCTGCCCCGCAGCCTCGGCCCTCGCTCGGACTCTCAGTCCGTCAGCGCTCGCTGGAGATGCTTTTGCTTGTCAGCGCCCAGGTCGCAGTCGTCAGGGGAGGGGAGCAGGGACCACGCTCAGGTGCTGTGCTCCGTGGGGCATCTCCTTTATGGGAAGATGGCTCGGAGAAACTAGAGCCCTGCTACCATCGGTGAGGAAAAGTCGCCGCGGGATCGCTGTGGACTGTAGGGTGAGACCCTCCTCCGATTCCAGGACCTTCTCATAACTTCGCAGGCAGCGCGGCTGTCAGCCTGACGTCAGAGCTGGTGGGCCAGGGGCCATTCCCACCACTCTGCTTGGGGGACGACATCATCCAAACGATTTTCATCCTCAAGAGACACCATGCAGAGAGAAAAGATTGTCCTCCCCTGTGGCAGAGGCAAGAAGCATAACCCCTAATATCTTAGCTCCCCCTTACTCACGAGGAATTTTCTACAGCTTTCTATGAAGCTCGCGCAGCTTCGATTTGTTCTCTCCTGGAATACCGCGTTCCACGGTTCCATTATCCAAGGTGTGAAGGGGCGGGGCTGGGCGCTCCACTGATTTGCTCTAAATCTCTCAGTGCTTTCGAGCCTGGATAATGCAACCTTTTTAATCAGGTCAACTGTTCGGTCACCATACCCACCAGGCACGGGGTCATTATTGAACTTGAATTAGAGTCAGGGCCCATCTGGCACTCACAAAACAAGCCACGCCTGGCTTTCGGGACCAAATGGTGCCCATTCCTCGCCATCTTCTCCAGAGCTCTGCTTGGGCCCCTAGACTCACCTAGATTACTATCCCCAGAGAGAGGAGCCTGGGATCAGACTCTAAAGAAATTGTGGGGAAATCGTTTGGTAGCACTTTCAACAAAGCAGGATCAGTTGCTGTGTCCTTCCTGACTGTCACCCCAGCACGCCTCTAGGCACCTGCCCTGTTCCCGCGGCAAAAGTTCATCTTCAAATCGAGAAACAAGATATGTTTATCCAAACAGAGTGAAGCAAACTCCTGGGCCACAGCTCAGCCTCTCTGACTACCAGTGCAGAACCGAGGTCAATCTGTGCGGACTCTATCCTTTCTGACTCTTCACCGGCTGTTGCTTTCCTGTGAACTTGAGCAGTCTTACCATTTTGTTCAGGAGATATTTGAGCCAAAATAGGTAAATTTCTGAATCCAGAAAAAGAGAATAGTATTAGATCAAAAGGAAGTATTTTAAGGGGGTTCTAAATATTAAGAGTATCTCAACTTCCATATTAGAGCTCCATCCCTTTCTTTGATATATTTTAATTGGGAAGTTATGAAGGAATTAAAAGGTTTCTCCCAGGCTTCCTAGTTTTTATCTAACTGCAAATAGGTTTTTCTTCAACTCTTAGCAATTCTCATCTGATGTGCGTTATGATAGGAAGCTTAGGCTACCGTGGGATGATTGTGACTGTTTTGGGAGGAGTCAATGTCATTCAGCTGGAAAACTGGTTCCAAGCGGGATTGGTGGACTACACATCTGGTTCAGTCTGACAGCAATGACAATATTCCAAGTCACTCAATGTTGACATCTACTTTCAAGTCCTTGGGTCCTTACCATGTGCTGGATGCCTCATTCCGTGATCTATGGAGGCTTTTGATGGATAAATTTATTCTCGTTTAGTGAGTTTTCTGTTAGTACTTTTCAGATATAAAGCCATCTTTGTCACTTGCCAATTCCATTTGTTATTTGCTAAAATATAGTCAACACGGGTTCATGAGTTTGGAAAAGGTACATAACCCAAGTCTCAAAGTAGTTTGAAGCACAGGTGACCATTTGAGCTGAGTATCTTTTGGAATTGAGGAACAATACGTGAGGCAGAACGCCGTGCCAGACACTAAGGAGACGAGTATTTATTTGTAAATGTCCCGCCTTCTACTTTGGATTTTAAAACCTAAATAGGGGAACATCTCAAGGCCCATAATTAATATCATTGTTTGATGAGCTCAAAGAGTCAATAGAACATAACATAAGCTCCTTAGCATGCTGCCTTCCTTTAGGAAGAATATTTCCCATCTTTATCGGCAGAATATTTTTCTCCAATGTATGTGAAGTTTTTCTCTAATATATTGTCAATTGGTAGTTAAGCCCCCTTATATAAGAGACGTTTTGGAAGCAGACATCTCTAGAGAATACCACATCTCACACGTACTGCCATTTCTGATAAAGGCTTTTAAAGTAAATTGTGGTTGATTCACAGAAGTACAGAAGTACTCATGTTCCATTTTCATTTTGAATATTAAAAATTTCCTCTTGCTTGGTTCTTTCTCGAAGAAAAAAGAAAACAGCTGAAGGACAGTTGGAATAGATTGGTCTGAGAGAGCAAGAAAAGGTCACAGAAAGACCATCTGAAAGTTCTGCTCCCTCCAATGTATCTCTGCGTCCCCGGGGCAAGCATTCATTGGGTAAAACCCTGCTGCTTTTCAGTTGTTGCTTTGTCTTTTTATGAGCATAGCCTGCACGCTCTGGGAACACAAGATTAGTGATCAGGGAGGTGTCAAGTGGAGAGAGGCTGCCAAGCCTTGCAAATGAGTTTGTCATTAATGTCGACGCCGGTTGCTTTCCAGTGCTTTCAAATATATGAAGGACATACCTTGAATGATGAGCTTTTAACCTTGCAGCTGGTCATCTATTTTTCTGATTAGGACATGCCGCTGTCTCAACCTCCAGGTGGTTGTTCACCATAGGCAACAGTGGCCTCTTGTTTACTAATCTCCAAACCGTGCCGTGTGTTCCTGGCTCATCGCCACGTGTGATCCTGCCTCTGAGTGCCAAACAATTGTGGAGAATCACTTTTGATCCTTCTCTTCTTGTTGCATTGGGGGAATCATAGACTATTTAAAAGTCTAGCATTTATTGAGGGAAACAAAAATCGTGTGTGTGCACGTGTTTTAACAGAGCAAACTTGGAATCAGGGAGTTTCAGAACACAATGCAAATCCATCCAACATAATGCATTTTCCAAAGTAAAATAAGGACAGATGAAACCCCAGCTAAAAACTCTACTCCTCAGAAATGATTTGCATTAGCCAATTGCTATGGTTTGAATGTTTGTCCCCTCCAAAACTCATGTTGAAACTTAATTCCCAGTGTGACAGTACTGAGAGATGGGGCCTTTACGAGGTGATTGGGTCGTGAGGGCTCTTGGATTAATCCACTCCTGGATTAATGGACTAATGGGTTATCATGGGAGTGGGACTGGTGGATTTCCAAGAAGAAGAAGAGAGACCAGAGCTGGCACACTCAGCCCACACGGCATGTGATTCCCTGTGCTGCCTCGGGACTCTGCAGAGTCCTCACCAGCAAGAAGGTCCTCACCAGATGCAGTCCTCGAACTTGGACTTCTCAGCCTCCATGATTGTAAGAAATAAATTCATTTTCTTTATAAATTGCCTGGTTTCAGGTATTCTGTTAGAAGCAACAGAAAACAGACTAAAACATCAGTCAAGCCCTAAGGGCCACACACTCCTACTTTACAGTTTAGCATTTCATTTGTTACGTTTATAATTTACTTAATTTCTATCCCTCCATACTCTCCTTTTGTGAACTTTAATAAAACAAGGATTTTAGCAAAATCCCCTGCAGTGTGTACTTTCAGAATTGAGCAAAATCTCTTTATTACAGCAGGTTTGGAATAATTGTTTCCTTCTCTGGACGAGACGAAGCCATGATTGCTAAGCCTACGTGGCGCGTAATATGGCCAATCAGCTTAATGATGTGCGAATAAAACTATATTAAGAAAAAAAGGCTTGTTTCCCTGGATTCAAAAAGAGAGCAAAAAAAAACAATTCTGGATGGTGCTTCACGGAAACCGGAAAACCTATACCACAGAGTTCTAGGATTTTTTTTCAAAGCTTTAAAACAACATGAGAAAACTGAAGTATCTTAGACTAAAGGTAGTCTCATGAACAACCCACTAGGAGTGAGATCTCAGCTTGGTTTTATATTTACACATTATATCCAGAAGTTAAACATTTTTAAAGCACCAAAGAACTAACCTTGGTTTGAAGGGGTGGGCTGAGCGGGTTGGGGGAGAACACTCTTTTTTCCCATGTCAACCTGAAATCCCATGTTTATTGCAGTTATCATAGCAACTGATTTAAAATAAAATTTGTATTATTCATCAAATGTTGGCATCCGGAACATGGTGCCACCTAAAAATCATCACCTATTATCTCCATGAAACTGGTTGTGTGGCTAATGGAGCCAGAAAGTGTATGTCACGGCAGAGAATTCTCAGTTAAGGGAGGAAGGTATCTGAGAATGCTCCGCTGTTCAAATTTGCTCCTCTGATTCCCCATTTTCGCAAATCATCACCGCCGCAGGCCAGAAAATAGATGGGGAATAGAGCAGAGTGTGACAGCCACCAAGACAATGGTTCGAGTAGCTGTAGATCAAATGGGAAACTCTAGCAGCCTTGATTAAGAGATTTGATTTCAAGGAAACTAATGTCTTTAAATTACTGAGGTCCAAAATTCCTCTCTCATAGGCTATTTGATAAGACCTTAAAATAAATTTTTAAAACTTATAATTTTTACACATGGAAAAAAATTCAAATAATACAAAAGACTACTTAGCAGAAGCCCCTTTCCCATTCCAAATTTCCCCCAGAACTAACCCTAATACTAAGTTGTATGCATATGCAAGCACACATTTTTATTTTTTCATTGTTTTCACTCAAGTATTTAGAATAGTATACACATTGTTCTGCACCTGGCTCTTTTTACTTAACATGTCTCGGAGAATGTTCCATATCAGTAGTGTGTAGAGAGCTGCTTTATTCTTTTTCACAGCATCATGGCGCCATTCCTACTGGTTGCTGTTAGGTTGTTTCAAATGTTTTGCCCCTGTAAATAATACTGCAACACATGTTCTTGTCCTTTTGTCTTTATTGCCATGGCCATTTAATGGGCCCTCTTGTCTTCCATGTTAATCCTCTCTAGTTTTCTAATTTTCCACACTCCTGCCGGAATGGTCTATTTACACAGTGAGATTGATCTTGTCACACTCCTGCTTTAACCCATCGACAGTTTCCCGTCCCCCCGGAACGAGTTCAAATTCCTCCAAGGCAAAAATCCTCCATGGGAGGCTGGGCGTGGTGGCTCACGCCTGTAATCCTAGCACTCTGGGAGGCCGAGGCGGGTGGATCGCTCAACGTCAGGAGTTCAAGACCAGCCTGAGCAAGATCGAGACCCCATCTCTACTAAAAAATAGGAAGAAATGATCTGGACAACTAAAAAAAAAAAAATATATATATATATATATATATATAAAAATTAGCCGGGCATGGTGGTGCATGCCTGTAGTCCCAGCTACTCGGGAGGCTGAGGCAGGAGGATCACCTGAGCCCAGCAGTCTGAGGTTGCTGTGAGCTAGGCTGACGCCACGGCACTCACTCTAGCCCAGGCAACAGAGCAAGACTCTGTCTCAAAAAAAAAAAAAATTAAAAAAAAAAATCCTCCATGGGGTCCCGTCTGCCTTTTCAGCTTCACCTCCTACCACGCCCCACCCATTCAACAAGTGGCCGGTGCCGAAACGACAGGCACAATATTGCCGACTCGCTGCTGTTTTCACACCCATGGCATCATTTATTTTGATTCCTTCTAGGGACTTGCTGGATGTGCTGGGGTGAAATTAGAATTGACCTTTGCTTCGGAACTTGCACCCTCTGGCGAAGCTGTATTGACTGCTTACTGGCCTCTCAGTTTCCAGCTGCTGGTCCCCACTAAGGTTCATCCCAGACACCTGCGAGGAACACACCTGCAGCTCGATCTGCACGCGGTGGGAGCTGACCTGCTGCTGCCATCTGCTCCTGCCACCTTGCCGGACCTCTGACCCTGCTTTGCTCTGCCCTCTTCTACACGTGAGATGCCGTAAGCAAATTGCCTGGCAGATAAAAGAAGACTCAGATAGAAGTTCTTCTCCAAGGGCACTTTGGTTCCTACTCCACTGCCCTGTTTTGATCAAAAAGCCAGACTTTTTTCCTGGTTCTTAAAAGGGACCTTCCGGCCGTCTTTCAATCTGAAAATATCAGGCATTTCCAATCTCACCAGTCAGCAACTTTCCCTCCTCCAGATGCCTTCCATGGCATTGCTTCACCCAAGTTAAACGTCACATTTCCTCAGTTCTAAAGTAGGATGACGCTGTCCAGCTGGCCAGATGCCATTTCCCTCCCTTAAAAGATATTGGCACAGAAAAAATATACATTTGTTCAGCAAGGTATATTCAGGCAAACACAAGTTAACAGAAATATGCTAATAGTGGGATGTCCCTTCGTCCCCTCTCTGAAATCTAAGATTACTGTGTGCCACAGACAATTCAATAGAAAAGCACACTTTGAAATGCAACTGTGGCTAGATGGTGTGCCAGCCACGCATTGTGTTCAAGGGTGCAGGTGACATGATGCAACATGCCAAGCGAAAGCAGGAAGATCGGTAATCAATGCCATTTAAAATGAATATTGAGTCTGATTCCTTCACACCCTAGCAGAAGTCAGGGGGAGATTCTCTTTAGAGTGGGGTTACTCTGATGGGCAAATGGATGAATGGTCTAGTGTCATTATGTAAACAGTGAGGGAACTCTGTTTTAAAACCTCCCCCATGAGACCAATTGTTAGATTTATTTCCTTGCACTCAGGCATTGTCTACAGAAGAGTAATATTAAAATACAAATATCTCTCTTGGCAGGGACAGAGTTACATTAATGCAAGAAGAAAAGTCTCTACATGTTTGTATTTAACAATTGCTACTCTATTCAAAAATATTTTAAAGTAGATGTTTAAGAAGAAAGAAAAAATAAGATACCCTTTAAGAAATAGATTGTTGTAGAAAAGAATATTAATCATGTACTTTTATGTGAAAAAAGCAGATTATAAATGAGTGTTATAATGTGATCCCATTTTTGTAAGAGAAAGAAATATGCAAATACCAGACACCCCCCACTTCCACTTCTTCCCCAAAAGACTGGAAGAATTAAGCTTCACGATGTCCGCAGTACTGCCAGGGGACTGGTGGATGTGGGTGTTTTAATCTTCTTTTCTACCTGCTTCTTTTGTTTTAAATTTTAATGAACATACATTTCTATAATAAGAAAATATCGTTATAATTCCTAATTACATACATATTTCTTCATGCACTTTTCTGTATGTATCTTTTTGGGAGTCAGGTTTTTCCATTTGTGCACGTTTCCAGGTTTCATTAAAGCATACCCTCAATGAAGATGAGAATTTCATGTGAAGCAGAATGAATAAATGAGATTTGAAAAGGAGAAGGGTGCATTGTAAAGATACTTTCTCTCCTGAGAGCTGAACCATGTGGCCTAAGGGAAATTTTTTTCTCTGAGCCAAACGAGATTCAGAGCAGGCAGAATGAACAGAAAAGGCCCTGGGGATGCTTAGGATACCTGGGCACACCTTGTCTTCTTCCTGAAGAGTTGTTGCATGAAAGTAACAAAATTGGAGAGAAATTGCCTCCTGGGCTTTGACATTTGAGCAGAAACTTCCTGAGCCATAGGATTGACTACATAGGTTTCTTTATTTTTTAATTTTATTTTATTGTAATAAGAGCATTTAACATGAGATCTATCCTCTTAACGAATTTTTAAGTACACAATACACTGTTGTTGATTACAGGTATGATGTACGGCAGATCACTAGAGCTTATTCACCTTGCTTAACTGAAACTTCATGCCTATTGATTAGGAATAATCAATAGGGAATCAGTTAGGGGAAATCCCTGTTTCCCCCTCCCCCAGACCCTGGTGAGCACCATTCCACGCTTTGATTTTATGGATTTGACTACTTTCAGTGCCTCATGTAAGTGGAATCATTTGTCTTTCCATGACAGGCTTATTTCATTTAGCATAATGTCCTCAAGTTTCATCTATGCTGTCACGTATTACAGGATTTCCTTCTTTTTTAAGGCTGAATAATATTCCATTGTATGTATATACCACGTTTTCTTTATCCATTCCTCTACTAATGAGCATTTAGATTGTTTCCACAGCTTGGCTATTGCAAACAGCACTACAGTGAACATCGAAGTGCAGATACCTTTTCGAGATCCTGATTTCAGTTTTTTTGGGTAAATACCTAGAAGCGGGATTGCTGGGTCATATGGTAGCTCTATTTTTAATTCTTTGAGGAACTTCCATACTATTTTCCACAGAGGCTGTACCACTGTGCATTCCCATAAACAGTGTGCAAAGGTTCCAATTTCTCTACATTCTTGTCAACACTTGTTGTCTTTTGGTTTTTTGATAGCAATCATCCTGACAGGTGTGAGGTGATAGCTCACTGTGGTTCTCATTTGCATTTCCCTGATGATTAGTGACACTGAGCATTTTTTTCTCTACCTATTGGTCATTCGCATTTCTTCTTTGGAGAAATGTCTATCCGTGGTCTTAGCCCATTTTTTAATTGGGTTCTACAACTACTGAGTTGTAGAAGTTACTCATATATTTTCAAGATATATCAGATATATGGTTTACAAATGTTTTCTCGCCTTCTATAGATTTGTTTCTTGACTCTGTTGATTGCTTCCTTTGCTGTGCAGAAGGTTTTAGTTTGAAGTAGTCTCGATTGTTTATTTTTGATTTTGCTGCCTGTGCTTATGGTGTCATAGTCATGAAATCAATACCAAGACCAACATCAGGAAGCTTTTCCACTATGTTTCCTTCAATGAATTTTACAATTTCAGGTCTTAGTTTAAGTCTCTAATTCATTTTGAGTTGATTTTTATGTATGGTGTAAGATAAGGGTCTAATTCGTTCTTTTGGATGAATTTGGATTATGTGGATATCCAGTTTTCCCAGCACCATTTGTTGAAGAGATTGTTCTTTTAGCGTTGTGTAATCCCGGAATCCTTGTCAAAGATCAGTTGATTGTATATACATGGACTTATTTGTGGGCTCTCTATTCTCTTCCATTGGTCTATATGTCTGTCTTTATGCCAGTACCATAACGTGGGTTTTTTTCCTCTCTTTTTTAAAATTTTTAATTATTATGAGTACATAATAGTTGTATATCTTTATAGGGTACATGTAACATTTTCATACAGGCATACGATGTGAATTGATCAAATCATGGTAATTGCAGATTACTGTGGTTTTGTAAAATATCTTCAATGAGGAAGTGTGATTCCTCCAGCTCTGTTTCTCTTTCTCAGTAACAATTTGGCTATTCTTGGTTTTTTTGTGGTTCTGTATGAATTGTAGAATTGTTTTTTCGATTTCTGTACAAAATGTCATTGAGATTTGGATAAGGATTGCATTGAATCTGTAGAGCACTGTGGGTAGCATGAATATTTTAATAAAATTGTCTTCCAATCTATGAACACAAGGTATCTTTCCATTTGTTTGTGTCTTCTTTAATTTCTGGTGTCTATGTTTTATAGATTTCGGCATACAAGGCTTTCATCTCCTCAGTTTGTTCCTAAGTATTTTATTCTTTTTGGTGCTATTTTAGATTGAAATGTATTTCCAATTTTCTTTTCAGAGACAATTCATTGTTAGTGTATAGAAACACAATTGATTTTTGTATGTTGATTTTGTATCATGTCACTTGACTGAATTTATTAGTGTTAATAGTTTTTTATGGAGTCTTTAGGGTTTTATAAATATTAATATATAAGATCATGTCATCTGCAAACAGAGATGATTTTATTTCTTTCTTTCCAATCTGGAGCCTTTTATTTATTTTTCTTCCTTAATTGTTCTGGCTAAGACTTCCAGTATCATGCTCAATACAAGAGGTGAGAGTGGGTATCCTTGTTTTTTTCCTGATCTTAAAGGAAAAGCTTTCAGATTTTTGATCATTGACTATAACGTTAGCTGTGGGCTTTTTATATATGGCCTTGATTATATTGAGGTACTTTATATTACTAGTTTGTTGAGAGTTTTTATCATGAAAGGATGTTAAATTTTGTTAAATATTTTTTCTGCATCTATTGAGAGGATCATGTGATTTTTATTCTTTATTCTTTTAATGTGGTATGTCATATATATTGATTTTCATGTGTTTAACCATTCTTGCATCCCAGGAATAAATCTCACCTGGTCGTGGTGTATGATCTTTTTAATGTAATGTTAAATTTGATTTGCTAATATTTTGTTAAGGGTTTTTTTAATCTATATACTTCAGGAATATTGGCCTGTAGTTTTCTTTTCTTCTGATGTCTTTGTCTGGCTTTGGTATCAGGGTAATGCTGGCCTCATAAAACAAGCTTAGAAATACTCCCTCCTCTTCAATATTTTAGAAGAGTTGCAAAGGATTGGCATTAATTCTTCTTGAAATATCTGGTAGAATTCAACAATGAAGCCATCTGGCCCTGGGCTTTTCTTTCATGGGAGGTTTTTGATTACTGATTCAACCTCCATGCTAGCTATAGGATTGTTCAGACTTTCTTCATGTTTTAGTCTTGGTAGGTTGTATTTTTTCTAGGAATTTAACCATTTCTTCTCTAGGTTATCCAGTTTTTTGGTGTATAATTGTTCATAGTGGTCTCTTATGATTCTTTTTATTTCTGTGACATCAATTGTAAAGTCTTTTCTTTCATTTCTAATTTTATTTATTAGAGTCTTTTTTTTCTTAGTTTAGCTATGGGTTTATCTATTTTGTTTATCCTCAAAAATCCAACTATTGGCTTTGTTGATTTTTTTATATTTTCTATTTCTTTTATTTATGTTCTAAGTTTTGTTTTTTCCTTCCTTCTGCTAACTTGGGACTTACTTTGTCTTCTTTTTCTAGCTCCTTGAGGTATAAAGTTAAGTTGTTTATTTGAGATCTTTCTTCTTTTTTTTAAGGTAGGTATTTATTGTTTTAAACTTCTCTTTTAGTATTGTTTTTGCCGCATCCCATAAAGCTTGGTATGTTATGTTTTCAGTATTTGTCTCTAAGTATTTCCTAATTTTCTTTTTCAGTTTCTCCTTTGACCCAGTGGTTGTTCAAGAGTGTGTTGTTTCATTTCCACATATTTGTAAATTTTCCAGTTATCTTTGTACTACTTATTTCAAGTTTTATTCCATCAAGGTCAGAAAAAATAGTTGGTATAATTTCAATCTTCTTAGATTTGTCAAAACTTGTTTTATGATCTAACATGTGATCTATTCTGGAGAATGATCTGTGTACTCTTATGAAGAATATGTATTCTGCTGTTGTTGGGTAGAATGTTCTATATATGTCTTTTAGATCCATTTGGCCAATAGTGTTGTTCATGTCCTCTATTTCCTTATTAATCTTTTGTCTAAATATTCTATTCATTACTGAAACTGGGGTAGTAAAGCCTTGTACTATTATTGTATTGCTTTCTATTCCTTCATTTAGTTTTGCCAACATTTGCCTTACATATTTAGGTGTTCTAATGCTGGGTGCATATAAATTTATTCCTGGTGGATTGACCGTTTTATCATTATATGTTCTTCCTTGTTTCTTGTGATAAAATAGATTTAAAGTTTCTTTTGGCTGATATAAATATTGCCAACTCTACTCTCTTTCGGTTACCATTTGCACATTCCATTTCTTTACTTTCAGCCTATCAGTCCTTAAATCTAAAGTGAGTTTCTTGTAGACAGCATATAGTTGATCTTGTTTTTCATCCATTCAGCCATTTTATGTCTTTTGATTAGGAAATTTAATCAATTTACATTTAAAATAATTATTGATAAGGAAGGATTTACTATTGACATTTTGTTAATTGTTTTCTGTTAGTCTTGTAGTTCTTTTGTCTGTCTTTTTGTCTCTTGCTGTCTTCTTTTGTGTTTTGTTGACTTTTTGTATGGATATGCTTTGATTTCTTTTTCTTTTATGTAACTTGTATAGGTATTTCTTCTGTGTGGTTACATTAGGGCTTACATAAAATGTCTTATATAGTCTGTTTTAAGCTGATAACAACTTAAGTTCAATCGTACAAAACACTGCACTTTAATTTCTCCTCCTCCTACAAACACATTTTATGTTATTGTTGTCACATTTTACATCTATTCATATTGTGCATTCTTAACATATTTTTAGTTATAGTTCTTTTTAATACTTTTATCTTTTAACTTTCATAATAGATTTAAGAGATTTTTCTACCGCCATTACAGTAATATAGTATTTTGAATTTGTCTATATATTCACCTTTACCAACAAGGTAAATTTTTCATATTTTCTTATGCTATCGTGTTGCTGTTTAGTGCCCTTTCATTTCAATTTCAAGAATTCCCTTTAGCATGTCTTGTAAAGCAGGTTTAGTGCTGATAAACTTCCTCAGCTTTTGTTTGCCCGTGGAAAAACTGTTCTCCAAAATGAAGGAGAGATAAAGACTTTACCAGACAAACCAAAGCTGAGGATCCCCATCACAAAGGGAATTTATCCATAAATTGTTACTGAATTGATATGTTTGTGGGGAAGAAGGGCTGGGCTTCCTACTTCACCATTTTGCTGAGGTCAGTCTCTGAACAGGTTTCTATGCAGCAGAAATATTGAGGGAAAAACAAAAGTTCTATTTAAGAAACGAAAGGGGGAAAAATGGAATTAGGTTACATAGCAATCACTTAAAGTTGATGCTTATATGATAAACATTACACCTAGGTTAAATTATATATAAACGTCATTTATATTAAGAACATCAATATTTATTTTTTAAATATTATGTTCGAAGAAGGGAAAGCACATTTAGTTGACAAAAGACTTGTCTTGATATGCAATACTATCCGGCCTCTCTTCCCTCTCCTCACCCATTCCCTGATTCCCTCATGGAGTAAACAAGAACGACACAAAATAACGTGTTATAACTGCTTTCCTAGTAAGGCTGCACTGGTTTTATTCGTACGGGCTTATACTGAATGTTCTACTAATCAAATCAGAGTGCAGGCTTTCAAAGCCTTTCATTTCTAAACTGAGCAGAGCAGTACATCAATGAATAAAAGGAGAGTATGTTTTTAAATGGCACCATACGTTTTAGTTTACAAAGTGCTTTTATATCTTCTCATCTCATCCTCAAACCAACTCAATTTAAATAGCTATTTCAGTTCCTCTCTAGTTTTTCCCACACAGAATCCGCTTCTTGCACTTCTTTTGGTAATAGACCTCTCAGTTTTCTGTCGCTGAGGTGCCCTCCTCGCACTGGCACGTGATTCCCGAGAGTCGTGCTGAGTGAGTGTGGATCTGTGCCTCCGGCCTGCGCAATCAGTGTATTTCACCCCCCTGGCCACAGTGATTGTTCAGAGACAAACACATGACTTAAATCAGTCGCATAGACCTAATTATGGGATGTTCCTGAAGTTGATAAACCAAAAGGCAAGTCACAGAAAGAAAGAAGGTACGAAAGATTAATGTGTTCAAATCCACCATTTTGCCAAGGAATATTCTTCTAGACTTTGGGCCTAGACAGGGTGGCCAACCATTCAGGTGGCCTTAAACCGAGGTGTTTCCTAGGACACGAGATTTTAGTGCTAAAACCAGTTAAGTCCTGGGCAAACTAGAATAAATTGATCACGCTGCCAGCCACCACACTGCCACATAAAGTGAGAACCCCACAGCCAGGGAGGGAGATCCAAATGCTCTTTCCTTGAGAAAAAAGATCAATGTAACCATTATCTCCCTCTTGTGCTCCAAGAGAACCAGTGTCCAAAGGGCCAGGCAGAAATTTTAAAGAAAATGAATCTAGCAGTGATTGGTTCCCTTTTTCTATTTAATCCTTAAATGATTAGCAAAAGATAATCTAAAGATCATTTTTTAACAGCCTCATTTTTCAATTATCAAGTACTGAATTAAAATGGAATGCAAACGCTAAAATTTAACACAGTGCTAAAAATGAACATGTCTGAAATATTAATAGCAACTCTAAATGATTTATAATGCCCTCTTGGGCATATTTTATGATTTACTGATGTCATTTTAGCAGCACCATGGGTGACAGAGTCACCTCACTGCGTGTGTTCTGTGGGTTTCTAGGCTGATTATTCAGTAAACTACGCACTCACACCGTTTCCACACGCACATCAGATTGTAAGTGAAGCAGGAAAAGTAAAGATGTTAATACTGGGTTATTTCTTGTTTTCTCACCTTCATGCAGGGCCACACTGGAGCTATCTTCAATGGCTGCAAATTTCACAACCTTGCTTGTTAATTTATAATGTTAGTCTTTGTTGACAAGAAGTTCTACTTTGGATCTAACCTTTACCCTTTCTGCATCAAGCAAAGTCCACTTTCTGGAGAATAGCTCATGATTTCCCTAGAAGTTAACTTTTCTTCTTTGACCTAAAAATACATTTTTCAAAACTTCCCTCTTGTCCCACAGATATCATTGCACAACCATCTCCTTTCTGATTTATTTCTAGTTTCTTTACAAGGTAAGACTCTCTGAGATTGTGCTACCCAAAATCTGCTCTGATCAAAATTGGAGTTGTCTATTACTTCTTTCGCTGACACCATCGCCCATGTCTCAGTTGTTTCTCCCTCTCCAGAGACCAAAACCGCTCATCGTGCCCTCTGGGCCAACAGACCCTCTTTGTTTTCATCTTCTTTCCAGCGACAGCCATGCACACCCAAGCAGTAGACACACAGGCCTATGCTTCTGGGAAACGTCTCGTGCTCCAAAATTACCATTTCACAGCAGAGGGTGGTGGCTCACACTTGTAGTCCCAGCTACTCAGGAGGCTGAGGCAGGAGGATAGCTTGAGCCAGGAGTTCAAGGCTGTAGTGCACTGTGATTGTGCTTGAGAATAGCGCTACACTCCAAACTGGGCAACAAAGAGGGACTCAGTCTCAAAAAAAAAATTACCATTCCCTTCCCCACTTGCCTCCCCCTTCAAAACTCCAAACCTTCAGTATAAGAATATATGAATATGGGAAGCTGGGGACGGGGCTTTCTGAAAGTTCATCAAATTAAATCATGTTGACAACTGTCTGCCTCCTCATTTGAAATTATAACAAGACCCAGAATTCTGCATAGTAGTAATACAGAGAAAAAATGCAGAGGCTTTTTCTCTGTGTTTATTTTTCTATATCCAATATTTGACTGACTTTTTGAACTCTAGTTCCATATTGTTGACTCATGATCACTGAATTTTTTTCACCAGACATGGCTAGTCACTTCTTCTCTTATCTTGGTGACATTTGTTTTTCCTTACTATATTACAACACCGTAATTACGTAGGCAGTCCCCAGTGATCCTAAGATGTAGAATATAATTGCTAAAGTTTAAACTCTGGCAAACAATTCACCATAGGAAGCACAGGAGACATAGAATCATGATGCTAAAATTTCACATTTCTTTTTTATCTCAGACATTTGTTAACAGAATGGATGATTGTGCTTATGAAGATATGAGAACACTATGGTTGCTCAACAGGCACCTGTTTATCGAGTGCTTATATGTAATTAAGCACCTTCCTGGTCATGGATGTCTAGGAAGGCCTCGCCAGGCACCAGTTAGGGCCGATGACTTGAATTAGACTCATAGGAGCTCGCAGTTGAGTAGTGAGAGGTGTCGGTTGGCACCTGCGGGGAGCAGACGCTGAGACAGAGGTATGAGTGCAAAAGATTTACTGTGCCAGGGAGTAACGTTTGTGGAAAGAAAAGGAGAAAGCTCGGACTGGATGTAGGGAGCTGTCAGACCATGCTGCCGATTTGACAAAGTCTCCACCAGCCTGACAGGGAGCTCTGAGCAAAGACGGCCCAACAGAGCAGTCAGCATTAGTGGATTGCTAGGCCTGGGGCAGCCAAGAGGAGTTAGACACGGCTGGAACGCTGAAGCAGATCTGAAAGAGGTAAAAGCTGGAACTGTCAGCTAACTCCACTCCTGGAGCAACGTGTTCTTTCTTGGGGGCAGGGGGAGGTTGCCACATGGGCTAACAGAAAAAAATAGAGGAAAGCTGAAGATCAAAATTAAATATAAGGGGCCAGGAATTCTAAACTTAGTGAAATGGGTTCAACTCAAGTAAGGTCAGGATTAAAAAGGGCAGGAGGGAGTGTTGTCGCTCAGGAATGACCTGAGCACTTGGTTTAACACCAGCTGGAATTTAAGGCTGTCTTTTTACGGGCAAGAAAAGGCACAAGGCACAGATGGGTCCTTCTGGCTTAAAGGGCCGGACTGGGATACACAATTAAAAATACATAAAACATTCCATAGCTGTCTCCGCTCTAGGCAGGGACATGACTTAAAAACTCTGGGGATGTATGACATTTGCTCCCATGTTCTGCTGCAAAGGTAGCAGAGGCCACATGGCATAGATACACAGACGTGAAGGGGTCTGGTGTGGTGCTTAAGGACACAGGCTCTGGAATGAGACAATAGGTCCAAGTCCCAGTCCTACTCCTTCAAGTTCTGTGACCTGGAGAAAGCGATTTAGCCAAACAACTTCACTCTATTATATGCAAAATAGGAACAAAAACAGGACCTATCAGATAGAGTTGTAGTTAGGATTAAACACATGTTATTCAAAGTGTGGGTCCCGGACCAGCAGCTGGACCATCTCCTGAAAGCTTGTCAGAAATGTAGGCTCTCAAGCCCCACCCTAGACCTGGGGATCAGACTGCACATTTTAACAAGACCTCCAAGTGATTTGTGTGCACACTAAAGGTCGAAAAACACTTAATCAGTGTTTTGCATGTAGCAATCCACACAATAGATATTACTTGCTATTGTTTCTGTTATCATAATCATTGTTGTTTTCATCCTGAATCATCTTGGACAGGCACATCACTTAAGGACCTGAGCTTTCTTATCTGTAAAATGGAATCACAATAATATCCAGCTACCTGCGGACCAGATGATCTTTTAAAGCCTTTTGGAACTCCAGGAGACGCCTGTGTTTTGTTCGTGACCAGACAGTGGTAATGGTTAATATTTCACCAGCTTCGCTATGTGTCACGTGCCGTTCTCGGCACTTGATGTGAATCATCTTACTTAATCACCCAACAATGCTATGAAATAGGGACTGTTCTTAATGCTTATTTTATAGACGAACAAACTGAAACATGGAGAGGTTAAATGACTCGCTCAATAAAACACAGGGATGGATCAGGATTTGAAGTTTGGCAGTCCAGCATGGCAAACCACACGCTTGACGCTCTCCCTCTAGCTAGGCCATCAAAGAGAGAGTTAAACTAAACTAACTCCAGTACAACCAGGGCGATCAAAAGTAGCGTTTGACACACCACGGCCACAGCAGGCAACACGCAGTCTGTGGGTCCTCAAATCCGGCTGCGTATTGCACATTAGAGTATTTTTTAAAGAGTAGAGATTTTTATAAATATGGACTTCTTAAGTCTCATTCCTAGAGATTCTGTTTCAGTGGATTGGAAGAGTGGCTCGAGCTCTTATTTTAGGGGAAAAAAACTATTAGAGATGAATTTGATGCAGAATAAAGATTGAGCATTTGTGAGAAGATGGGGTTTTTTTGTTTGTTTTTTTTTTTTTGAGACAGAGTCTCACTCTTTTGCCCAGGCTAAAGTGATTGCCGTGGCATCAGCCTAGCTCACAACAACCTCAAACTCCTGGGCTCAAGAGATCCTCTTGCCTCAGCCTCCCGGGTAGCTGGGACTACAGGCATGCACCACCATGCCTGGCTAATTTTTTCTACATATTTTTAGCTGTCCAATTAATTTCTTTCTATTTTTGGTAGAGGTGGGGGGTCTCACTCTTGCTCAGGCTAGTCTCGAACTCCTGAGCTCAAACGATCCACCCACCTCGGCCTCCCAGAGTGCTAGGATTACAGGCGTGAGCCACTGCGCTGGCAGGAAGATGGGTTTTTAACAAGCTGTTTCTTCTGTGTTCAGTAGGTAGCAAGTTAAACTCTTTTCCAAAGTAATCGTAAGGCATACGGAGGGAGGGAGGAAGGAAGGAAAAAAGAGGGGAGGAGAGGCGTTGGTTATGGAGGCAGGAGCAAGCTCCCAAACTCCCGCAACACATCCTTGTGTGTAAGCGGCTTCCCGGCACGTGCCGCGGACGGGAATTGCACATCTGCGGGGCACGGTCGCTCAGGGGTGATTAATGGCACTAAGCAGGAAATGTCTGGGTATCGATCACCCAAAGGAGGAATCCATTTTCACCTTGACTCCACCAGGGAGACACTCCTTCAGCAAAAAGAAGGTGAACAGGACCTTCTTCTTCACCTAAAACAGCAGTAAGAGGACCCCACCACCTCTGGAAGAGAGAATGTGGGTGCGGGCGGTGCTCAGATGAGAAGGAGAGAGTAAAGAGACTGCATAGAATACATAGTTTCTGTCAGGGGCACAGGGAGAGTCCAACGTCGGCATTTTCCAGAGCATTCCACACACAAGCAGGCCTACAGAAAAAAAAATGATAAAGGCTTGGAGCAAACTTTAGCCCTGATACACATAGGGCCAGAGAGAAGTCTGATAATAGCAATATAGGCTCATCTCAGCACAGACAGTCCGCGACATTGAAGAGCATGGACTGTTGACAGAAAAAGGGGAACCCAGGAGAACAGACATCCTAACAGAAATATTCCCTGAACTACTCAGGTAGAAGAGGGAAAATCGGAAAATGAGATCAAATTCCACTTTATGATAGCTCGTACATTGTTGTCTGTATTAATGCTGAAGTTGAAAACTAGCTTTAATTGTAGGGTTTGGTTTCAAACATTCTGAACAAATAATTTTATTGCCTTTATAAAGCCCTTATTTAAAGAGACCCTTAAGATTATCATACAGAGATAGTGGACCAAAGAGACCCACGCTGAACATTACCATTAGAGTTGGATGCCCAACTTGAGCAACAGAAACGCCTAGAAGACACTGCTTCAAGCTTGATTTCTCTCCCAGGGTGTGACACGTTACACAGCCATCCCCAAAAGCTATGGCAAGATAACAGGTTAGCAAACAGTGAAGAAAAAAGTCACTCTGGTGAATAGGATATTTTGAATTGAAAAAGATGGCACAACCTAGATCTGAATGCAGCAAAATCAATAGCTGAAATTGAGCAGGCATTTAGGTTAATAACAAGTGGATACTCTTTTATTTATAAAGCTTTAATTAACATTTATTCTTAAATAAAATATTACAAATTTCACTTTCATTGCTATTTAACATCCCAGAATTCTTCGGGGAGGCGCTGAGTACAGGGGACTAACCACAGGGGTGAATAATTCATGCGGAATGTAGAGCCGTGGACAAAAAGAGAGGAGCAGTTGATTGGTTTCTTCCCAAGAAATTGTTAATGTTATATTACATTTTATTGAACCAGCTTCAAAAAATAACAGAGCCTGAACATTATTATTGTGGTTATTACCTTTCCTTTCCAAGTGCCATATCTTGTTCTCTCTTGAGTTGATACATTCTGATTACTTTGCTTACTTTAGAGATTTCCTTTTTCTAGTAAAAAAATACTTGACTAGAACCTCTCATATTCTAATTTCTTCAAGTTATAACCTCTTGCTGTCAAATTTAAATAACCTCCCTTATCTTCTTGGAATCGGCTTGCTCATTTTCAACCTACGCTTTCCATTTAATACATGGAGCCATTCCTTAGTGCCCTTTCTCCCCAACGACAAAGGACAAATGTGTCTTTCACTAGTCATGGTTGTAGCTACAGCCCCACATTGCCCCAAGAGTCGGGCAGCTGACACAAGGTCTGGGCAAATATGACTACGGTAGAATTGGGTGTGACTGGAAGATTCCGTGGGTCCAATTCACCTGGGATTAAGCCGGGAAGCGATTTCCAGGGCCTTAGAACCAGCTGTCATGGAGCAGACAGGCCATTTAGCAAGAGACACAGACGGGGGACGGGTTTGGGCTATTTGCCTCTTTTCATTTCCAGAAAAGCGTCAGCGGCCGATACTCCTCGTGTTTTCGGTCAGGCCTATCATTGTTTGTCAACACTGTGCTGGATCTAATGATGCATCAGGTGTTTCTGTTGTTTGGGTTTTGTGTTTTATGGTTGGGGGCTGGGTTTTTGTCTACTTATTTACTTATTGGTTTGTTTTTCAGAGAAACTAAGAGTTCTGTATGCTCAGCTTTAAGCTATTAGGCTTTTCTTCCCCATCTTTGATCACAGGTCTAATTCTGCAAAGAAGAAATATACAAATTAGATTCAAATGTATGTTTGTGAGTTGTAGAAACTGCGTTGGTTCAACAGGGCCACTTGGGGTGGTGATTTGGACACAAAAAATCACATCAGATCCAGGCATCCCAGGCACTCCTTTCTCTCCCCAACTCCTCATCCTCAACTGCTTATAAATACATTAAATTATAGGTAAACAACGTTGCTGGTGTCAAGAGAAACTGAGAGACAATTTCAGAGCAATGTAATACGTGCAACCGGTATACCAGCCTCACCCCAGGAGGGTCCCTCTTGCTGTGCTCAAGCCCCCAGTGTCCATATTAGCAGGAAATCAGTTTATCTCCTGGACCTCCTTCCATCCATGTAGAAATTCTGGCACGCTAAATAGTCCGACAAGGGAGTCCTGCTTGTTCCTGTCTCACTGCTTTGCTGCTTCGGAGCCGATCGTGCTCCCTTCAGGCTGGAAACCGGAACAAGCTCGACAGAAGCCGGTGGCTTCAGCGCGCACAGCCCCACCAAAGGCGGCTGAGGCCAGGCCGTTGGCAGTGGCTTCCTCCGCGCTGATGCTGCTATTTCTGCTGGTGCTTAAATATGGTCCTAAGGGGTCGCCTGAGGCTGGGCTTCCCCCCGTTTCCCCCGGGACCAGGCCAGCTCCATGGAGGGGATTCCAACCCTTCAGTGCTGGGCTCAGACAAGAAGCTCCACGCCAACTTTCTTGGGCTTCCAGCTGTGGCTCGTTGGCTTCATTCCTGGATGCTGGTGTCAGGAGCCTCACGGTCTCAACGCCACCTGCCACCCTGTCCTTCTATTTCAGCCCCAAAGGCAGGGTCGCATCCTACCACCAAATGAGTGAAATATCCTTCAGAGGAGGAAAAACCCACCACCAATGCTACCTCAGGATCTCTAACTCCTACACCCCAGAGTCTGTTTAGGCACAAGGCAGGCATCTACTTTTACGTGTAATGTTTTCTTGAAAAAGTGTGTAACAGTCAAATGTGAGAACATTGAAAGACTTACTGGGATCCATTTGATGCGCAGTAAAAATGCATTTAATCATTCATCAGTATGTATTAGTGGTGAAAGCTGTTGCTTGCGATGACGCGGAAACGGGGAGGACAACGTCAGGAAATAAGCTGTTTCTCCTAAGACGACATATGAAACTCTGATCCTTTAAAATGTGACTTTTTGTAGATTTGATGATACAAAACCAAAAAAGTTTAAGAATAAATACTACTTTGAGATAAAACAAAAAAATCTTTGGAGAGAACAAGCAAATCACATGCCTAGACCCAGGAAAAGAATGGCTTCAGACTTCTCAGCAACACTGGAAGCCAGAGAAAACGGAGAAAAGCTTTCTAATTTTTATGGAAAATGGCTTTCAAGTTAGAATTACAAATTCAATCAAGCTCATGTTTTGCAGAAAAATAAAGACATCTTTAGGTGTACAAGCCATATTGGCCAGGTTAGTTTAATAAGGCAGAAATTACTCTAGCAAGTTTAAGCCGAAAGGACTGATTAAGAGCTAGGGACAGCTCGCACAGACTGAGGGGGAGCAAACAGACTGCACTTCCAGAAGTGACACCCGGCACCGCAGCACAGAGCTGCCCGCCAAGGGAGGAGGGACCTGCTGCTCTTATAAAAGCCACCAAACCAGGAGGCTGCTGCCACCAGTCCCAGTTCCAACCTGTGGCCTCTGCCATCATCGGAAGTTGCCAGATCAGGAGCTGCGGTCGCACATTGGGCCCCAGAATCCTGCTGGGCTGCCTTGCCCGGGGCTGCACCAGCAAAGTGGAAGCTTCAGGCCCTGCCTCTTTCCCGAGTCCTTCAGTTCTGGATCCAGATTTTGAATCTGGCACAGACACGGTTGACTCGTTGGAATCAAAACCACATGTCTGCAAACTAACAACTGGAAAATGACCTGAAAAATCTCTGAATGCAGAAATTTTGTGGGAAAGTTTTAAGACAATGGGAGGGGAATGTTCAAACTTTGGGGGCAGCTTGAATGACAAGTGACCATTGTACACAGACATAAACTTTTAGCTCTTATGGCCTCTTTCTTAGGAAGCTACTAGAAGCTACTAGTTTCTTTATCAAACAGGAGAATGAATCAATAAAGAGAAAGAGAAACAAAATTAGAAAACAGGTGATCTAGCACAGGGAGACAGCAAAGGCAATGTCCAGGATGATGAGGAAAGGAAAGCATGAACAGTGATCGGTGTGGAGCACAAAGATAGAGCTCGCTCGGAAGGGTGGGGCAGAGCAGGGCAGGAGCCGGCTGGATTATCTGATGTGTTAAACCCTATCGAAAGTATCCCACAGAGTATCCCGTCAGAGAATTACCATAGACACATAATTCTTGGAACAACTTGGGGGGAAAGGCAACAATTAATCCTAAGAAAATAAAAAGTTATATAAGAAAAGAAACATCTTAGCTGCATGTGTCAGCTGTGAATAGTATTCACACGGGCGTGGCAGTGTAAACACTGAACGCTGGTTACCAAACAGCGACACAGGTGCATCAGGGCGTGGAGTAAGGAAGGGAAGAGAACGTGCGGGAAGCGAAACGCAACGGGCACAGCCCTGAAGCCTTACCCTCCACGTCAGGAAGACAAAGAGAATGGCCAACATTTTAAAACACGGAAATAGCAATACAGGCATTTTGTTTAGAGTGTACAGGCAAATACCAGAAAAAAAACAGTAAAAAAGAAAAGCTGAAAACTGTTGCCAGAATTTTGGAGTGGGGAGGAGCGGGCACTGCTGTTTTCACTATGAGCCTAGCAGCATTATTTCATTTTTAAAGTACACACACGCGCGCGCATTAATTAAAATTTTTAAAATTTAAATGTAGAAAAAAAGCATCTCTTGCTGTCCATTTGTAGCTTTCCTCTCCGTCAAACTCATACATCTCCTGTCTCCAATTCTTCCCTTTCCACGGTGCACCTGCTCATTCTATAACCCGTTCTCTCACCCTGTCAGGATGAAAAACTGCACTGGCCACCGGCGCCTTTCTGGAAATCAACCCTAGAAAAACTACAGAAGCCAGAGGGAAACAGATTTGAGGAACTAATAACAAATAATAAAATAAAATAAAACACTGTGAGGCCTGGGGGAGTCTGAAGACTTAAAAATTGCTACATGTGGGGGGAAGGGAGAGGGAGAAATTGGAGGGCATCGCTCCAGCCTTGGGGGAAGGGAGCTGGCAGAAGGAGGCCCAAGGAGAACAGCGCTTCTGATCTGTTCTGCCAAGTGGACACCCGCAGCCTGCCCCGTCGCCACGGAGACGGGCAGCAACAGCCTGGGCTCCAGGTGTCACGGGCACAAGACGGGCTGTCCGAAAGCCCTGCAGGAGTCAGAACTTGTGAAAGGGGGGGTGTCCTGGCCAGCTGCCCTCGGGCATCCGCTGCTCTGCTGCTCCCATCTCACGCTCCCAGGGCAGGGCGGCGAGCCTAAGGAGACTGCTCGCAGGCAGTTTAAATGTGAAACATTATTTGTGATGAAGGGAAAATTGGAATAATCACCATCAGTTCTTAGCCCCCCAGGCTCTGCCCCCGGGGCATCTGGAGCTACAGAAAGTGGAGGCTGAGCTCTAGCCGCTTTCCACCACATACCCGAGTCTTGTAACTGGCAGTCCGAGGGAAAGGCGTTTTGGGGACAACGTAACCAGAAAGCCGTATAAGGAATACAACTACTATATAAGAAAGATAACAAACTCAACAGTGTAAACCAACCAAATTAGCATTGTGAGAAAAGACCAAGAAATTAAAATACTGATGATGAATACATTGAGGGTTCAGGCCGAGATCGGCAATAGGAAGCAAGAACATAAAAAGGACCAAATGGAGTATCAGGTAGGAGATAGATACATAATAGCTGAAATCAATAAAACGATAGGTAAGATATAAAGCGAAATGGATAAAGGTGTTCAATAAGGCAGTGATTTGGAAGCCCAGACTGGGCAGTTCCGCTGGAGGTCGGCAGCAAAGGCTGCAGAGAAACCGTCCAAGAAACCCAGGGGACGTGGCGAGCGGGAGCAAGAGCGCGGGCGCCGCGCGGCGACTGGGACGCGTGCACGGCCGGAGCGCACTGCGTGTCGCAGAACCGCCTTCTCGTAGTTTCCTGAGAGCGGCTGTCGCGGAGAGCGTGCAAGGCCTGCAGGGCGTCGTCACTTGCCGGCCAGGCTGCTCTCGACCCCTGGCCAGGTGTGCGTCTGGCGACTGTGAGAAAGACGCTGATTTCATGCAAGAAACACCCACGATCGCGGTTAGAGGCAACAACGACTAACGCGAATTTCCGTCCGTCCCCACACGTTCCAGCCTGTTCTTGCCGCCTCCGCGCTTCTTCATCCTCCCCGTTCCGCGGCGTCCAGGCCCCGGCAGGGACGTCCAGGCCGCAGCTTTGCAGAGCTGCTCGGCCGCGCTCGCGACTTCGTTAGGTCGTGCAGGGGCGGGCTCCTGTCTCTCCTAGGGTCTCAACATTTGGTTCCGCGTCACTTTGGAGACATTGCGAATTTGTTCTTTTTCTCACTTTGATGCTTAATGAAAACGCAAACTTCCCTAAGGAATTTCTTCGCCATTATCGTATTTGTTGCATATTGCTCACCACTTCTAACATGTTCGCAGCATGTATCTTTGTGTGGCAAAGCTTCATTCTCGGTCTTATCTGAAATGTATGAGTATATATTTAAGCCATCGCAGTTGAAAGACAATTTGGCTGTTGTACAATTCTAGGTTCAAATTTATTTTCCTTTAACATTTAAAAAAATTTTTTTCCCATTTGTCATCTTGTACCTAATGTTCAATCTAAGTTTCATTCTAGTTTCTTCATTATCTCTGGCAGTTTTTAATTATTTCCTTTTCTTTGATGTTCTTAAATTTTATTCTAATGTTTTTAGGTCTGGGTTTTTGTTAGCTCTTTTTTAAATTTTTTTCTCCGGGTATAATAGTCAGGGTTCAATCAGAGAAGTAGAACCACTAGAATATATTTACATGAGTTCATATACATGAACAATAACAATTTTATACACACATAGATAAATATGAGTTCACTAAATTAGTTGTCCAGTTAGGAGGAATACAAGACATTGATAAGTTTAAGAAATCAATAGAAATAAACGTGAGTAAGGGTCTTAAAGGCAACCACATTTGAACAAAAATAGAACACATAATTATTTGAGCCAGCAGAAAACACAAAGTGGAATAAACTGAAAATATAAGATGTAATGAAAGAAATAATTTCTAATATAATAGCAATTACAGTAAATGTAAATGGATTTAACTCACAAATAAAAAGACTTACACTCTCAGGGTATTAAAAAATCAAAACAAAATCCAAAAATATGTCATCTACGAGAAACATTCTTAAAACTAAAAAACACCAAAAGGTTGAAAATGAAAGAATAAAGGACAAAAACATCTAGAGAAAGCTGAAACACTAATCATAACAGCTGATAAAAGAGAATTCAAGGTCAGAGGTAACAAAACAATAATGAGAAGATATAACCATCACAAATACGTATGTACCTAATAATCGGTTACAGTAACTGACAGAGTACAGAAACAAACAAATAGTTGGAGTTTTTTTAACCCCACTGTCAGAAATGTACTAAGCAGAAGTTAAAAAGATTTTCATCTAAGCACTATAACTAATAGGCTCATACTATTAATTATATTGTTCGCATCTTTGATATGTCTGTTCTAATGGCATGTTTTGTATAACATATATGCTTCGATATATATGCTATAATAGTTTACACAACAAATAGCAAATACACATTTTTAGAAGCATGCTCATATTTACACTAAAAGATTAGGCTCACAGGAATTCTCGATAAACTTGCCAGGGATAATATCATGTGATTATATCTTCCAAACATAATGAAATAATATTAAAAATCGATAATAGAAAAGTTTTTGTAAATGTCCCATATTTTGAAAATAAAATATTACTAAATAACTCATAGGTTAAAGATGAAATAATAATCAAAATGTGTAAATATCTAGAATACAAAATACATGGGACATAAATAAAGCATTATTTAGAAAGAACATTTAGTCCTTTAAATATGTTTATCAAGAAACAATAAAAGTTGAAAAGAAATATGCTAAGCATCCAACACAAGAAGTTATAAAAAAGAACATTGAAGCAAACTTAAAGAAGCAAAAGGATATAATAAATGAATTAATAATTTTTTAAGTAGAAGAGATTTATAAAACTAAATATGTTTGAAAAGATTACTATAATAAATTTCTGATAACACTAATCAAAGAAAAAAAGAAGACAATAAAGGTAAATAAAACACTGACCAAGAAACAAAAATGGAGAAATAATTACAGATTTAAAAAATAGATAAAATGAATAAGTTCCTGGAAAATATATAAAATACCAACTGGCCCAAGAAGAAAAAGGAGACTTAAAATAGACTAATAAAGATTAAATAAATTTAATTGCTAGTTAAATCTCCATCCCAAAAATCTCCAGGCCTGGATGCTTTCAAAATGAACTTTATAAAACTTCCAAAAACACAATTAGTTCCTGTTATATAAGTTGTTCCAGAAAGTGCAAAAAGAAAGAATAATTCTCAGTTCATTCTGTGAAGCTAATATAATCTATTTCCCTTATTGCTTCTGGATATTAAGCCATAGTTTGGAAAGTTTTTGCCACTCCCAGATTATAGAGAAATTCATCCATGTCTTCCCTAGCAACTATATGGTTTCATTTTATATTTACCCATCTCTCGGAGCCATTTGGAATTTATTCTGGTATATGCTGGAAATAGTAGGTCCAAGTTTCTCTATTCCCATATGACTAAACACAGTGATGTGCTGTAGCTGGCTCATACCAGCGTAGAAGTGCCAATTGTTCAATTTTTAGGAATTTTGTAAGCTGATTGTTAGATGCAGCCATTATTATGAAATAAATAATACAGACTTACAATGAAATAAATCATTTTTTAAATGGAGCTAATAAATATTTGAAACTCATCAATTATTTTAATACATTTTACTATTATCAAGGCTTTTGAGGTTATTTATTAATATGTCTGTTGTGTCCGTATGATGGAAATACTGTAGAACGGTGTGCTGCTGTGCATCTTTTCCCAGCTCTGTGCTCTCTGACATCATACTGACAGCACGACATTAGCTATGGTAGGAGCATTCATATCACAGAAGTTGGTGATGCTAAAATCAGGGCTTAATTATTGTTTTGTTGATTGGGTAGAGAAAGGGTCACTATAGCCAGTAGGGAAAATCTAGCATGCCACCTCTTTTTGCAAATAAAATTTTACTGGGACACAGCCACACTCATTTGTTTACATATTGTCTATAGCTGCTTTCATGCTATAATGGCAGTCGAACAGTTGCAACAGATACCATATGGATCGAAAAGCTTAAAATATTTCCTACCTAGCTTTTACAGAAAGTGTGCTGAGCCCTGGTCTAGACTTAAAAAAAAAATGGAGAAAATGCTAACAAGGTAGATTAATTTTAAAAGTGTCTGGTATTTGTAGCTGTTGCGTCTTGAATAGCCCAAAAAATTGGGAAATAATCTTCTAACATTTAAAAAGTATTATCCAATCCAGCAAAGTCACTCACATCATTGAGAAACAAGTCGAGATTCAATGTCTTTGTCATTTCACTTCTATCTTATTTATTAATGTAAATGAAAACATAAACCTACATTCATGTGAGAACTACCCTTGTCGATTGCAACCATGGATAGAAAAGTTTGGCAAAAATCAAGGAAAACATTCTGTGAGAATAGATTAACCATATGGAATTCACAATAGGGAGAATTATATATGTTATTGCTATTTGTAAATTGCTTGCTAAACATCCTTTATATCAGTAAAATTTATATACATGTACACGTGTGTGTGTTTTAAACATTCACCAGCCTATACAAATTAATCTATTAATAAATTGAAGTCAGTTCTTCCCAACTTAATCTATACCTTCAATGCAACCCCAATCAAAATACCAGCAAGTTATTTTGTAGATATTGATGATCTGATTGCAAAGTTTATATGGAGAGGCAAAAGACCAAGAATAACCAAGACAATATTGAAGAAGAACATAATTGGAGGACTGACATGACCCAACTAAAAGACTTACTATAAATCTACAGTAATCAAGACAGTCTGGTATTAGAGAAAGAATAGAAAGACAACAGAATAGAGAGCCTAGAAATAGACTCACACAAATATAGTCAACTAATCTTTGACAAAAGAGCAAAGGCATATACTGGAAAAAATAATATTTTCCACAAATGGTGCTGAAACATCTGGACATTACACGCAAAAAAACGAATCTAGACACAAACCTTATACTCTTAAATGAACTTACAAGGGATCATAGACCTGAATGTATTAATAAAATGCAAAACTATAAAACTGCTAAAAGATAACATAGGAGAAAATCTAAATAACCTTAGGTTTGATGATGATGTATCTTTTAGATACAACACCAAAGGTGCAATCTATCAATCCATGAAAGAAATCATTGATAAACTAAACTTCATTAAAATCAAAACCTGCTGCTCTGTGAAAGACATTGTCAAAAGAATGTGAAGACAAGCCACAGGCTGGAAGAAAGTATTTGCAAGACAGATCTGATAAAGATCCGTTATCCAAAATATACAAAGAACTCTTAGTTAAACAATAAGAAAATAACCAACTCAATTAAAAAATAGGCAAAGGCCTTAACAGACACCTCACCAAAGAAGATATGCAGACACCAAAAAAGCAAAGGAAAAGATGCTTCACATCATATGTCATCAAGAAAATACAAATTTAAAACAATAATGAGATCCCACTACACACCTATCAGAGGGGCCAAAATTTAGAACACGGACAGCACTATATGCTGGTGAGGATATGGAGCAGCAGGAGCTGTCATTCATTTCTGGTGAGAATACAAAATGGTACAGCCACTTTGGAAGACAATTTGGCAGTTTCTTACGAAAGTAAACATACTCTTATCATATGATGAAACAATCATACTCCTTGGTATTTATCCAAATGAGTTGAAAATTTATATCCACACAAAAACCTGTATACATATGTTTATAGCTGTTTTATTCACAATTTTCAAAACTTGAAAAAAATCAAGACATCCTTTAGTAGGTGAATGAATAAATAAACTCTGGTACTATGCAATATATCCATGGAATAAAGTTGCACTTGTACCCCTTAAATTTATACTAATAAAAAAAGAAAAAGAAATGAATAAACTGTGGTACACCTCATGGTTTGGATATGATTTTTTATACCCACCAAGACTGGATTAACTCTCCAAAAATGGATTAGTTCCCTTGAGTTCTCTCTCTTCGCACATGCCTGCCTCTTCTCCGCCACATTATGACACAGTATGGAAGTCCTCGCTACAAGCCGGGGCCATGTCCTTGAATTTCCCAACCTGTGGAACTATGAGCTAAACAAACCTCTCTTCTTTATGCATTAGCTAGCCTAGGTATTTTATTATAGCAACACAAAATGAACTAAGACAATATCCAAACAATAAAATACTATTCAGCACTAAAAAGAAATATGCTATCAAGCCAAGAAAAGACATGAAGTAACTTGAATGTATATTTCTAAGTGAAAGAAGCCAATCTGAAAAGGCTATATGCTGTATTATTGCAACTATATAACATTTCGGAAAAGACAAAACTATGAAGACAGTAAAAAGTTCAGTGGTTGCCATAGGGTAGTGAGCAGGGAGGGATGAATTGGCCAACCACAGAGAATTTTTAGGGCAATGAAACTATTTGTATGACACTATAATGGTGGATACATGTCATCATACAGTTGTCAAAACCTACAGAACACACGATACCAAGAGCAAACCCAAACGAAGATTATCAACGTCAGGTGATCTACATTAGATGACGTGTCAGTGCAGGTTCATCAGCTGTAACAGGTGTACCACTCTGGTGCCAGATGTTGATTGTAGGGGAAAACAGCAAATGTGGAGGTGGGGGAAGGGCAGGAGCTCAGGGTATTTGGGAACTCTCGGTACTTTCTGCTCAATTTTACTGTGAATCTGAAACTGCTCTAAAAATAAAGTCTATTTAAAAATGGGGAAAAAAAAGACAAAAAGAGGCATCACTCTTCTCCTGTAATATGGGCAGATATAAGAAAGCTGGGTAGTGCCATGTGTCAGTGGAGAAGTGGTTACGTCATGCACCACTGGAAGGCATGTAGACCAGTGCACAGTCTGTAGCACGATCTGGCAAATCTACAGCTCCATTCGGTCAGATTGGGTGTGCACATGTCTGGGACCCATTCCTGAGTGCCAATCCCAAAGATAGTCTCCCTCATCTAGAAGTGGACATCCAAGAAGATATACACTTCAATGTTGTTTGTAGAGACAGAGAGCTGAGGGCTGTCTGGGTGCTCATTACCAGGGAAAGGGCAGGGAAGATGGATAGGTAAAGTATGATGCTGCAGCAATTAGAAGACTGCAGACCTAATATTTAAATGGCAACATGTATGAGTTTAAAAATGTGAAAAAAAGAAAGATGTAGAATGAGATATAGAACACAGTACCATTAAAAGTAAATTTAAAATATATGTACACCCAAAAATGCATACGAATAAAAGGATCCACATAAAGTACATTGGAATAGTTTTCTACATGGAAGGAGGGATATAGGAGAGAGGAATGTGCATATAGTTTAAAAAACTATATTAAATAGCAGTTTTGTGTGAACCAATGGTAATAATATGCCATAAACTGAGGAGTGTGATTAATTTCAACCTCTGCCCCTGAGATCCAGCTAACGATTGATAGATAGATAAATAGATGGAAAGAGAAATGAAACCATTCTCTCTTCCATTATGGCAACTGAAATTCTACCACTACCACCAGCTTCAGAGAGTTCTATTCCTAATCCATTTGACCTTGTTCTTGTATGTAATTCTGAAACTCTTTATATAAAAACAAAATAAGAAGGCCTGTTATTTCAGGACATAAATACCATGCATGCAATCTTCTAGACGCTAGAGCATCCTTGAGGGATAGGACAGCATGTGCAAATGTATAGTGACATAGAGGTCACCACATCGCAGAGGACCCTGCTGTGACTACAATTTAGAGTGAGAAATGGCAACTGTAGGCACAGAGAAAGACAAGGTCAGATCAGTTCACAGATTGTAGGTGAGGCTAAGGAGTTTGACTTTGGACCTGAAGCAAATGGGAAGAATGTTAAAAGAGAATGTTAAGCAAGAAAGGGAGTGACTCGATTTGATTTGTGTTTAGAAAGATCACTTTGACAGCGAAGTAGAGAAAAGGGCAACAGGAAGGAGGGAGTCAGTGGAAGGATGTTGTCCACGCTAGAGCAGTCATGGATTTAACAAGGGACCATGGCAGCCTGACTCTCTGAGTGGATCAGACATCCAGTTGAAAAGGCGGAGCACTAGGTAAAATGGCTTCCACGAGTCCCACCAGCTCTGTGATGTTCAAGTTCCACTTATTTTGTATTCAATCAAAGACTAGGAGTGATGAGGCATAAGCAGAGAAATGTGCAAACTTGCGATCAACACGCAGAGCTCACTCCCATCAAACAGAAGGCATTAAAGGCTACACGTGATGCGGATTGCCAGCTGATTCTCTGTGATCAAGCGCACTTTACAATTAATGATAAACGTTTCTGGTTCAGGTGAGATCTGCTGCTTTTAAAAGTTTTAGTGTTTGAGATGTTGTGGCAAAACTCTGTTGAATTTAATGCTGAATATTCTAAATAGGGGCAGAAATAGTTTGACTTCACCAGAGTCACTTCTGTGTCTCCCATCCTAAATAAGATTGGATTTGATAGGGAAATCTAGGGCATTGCCATGACTATTACCAGGTTTAGTCTTAGTTCCACTTAGGCTTTATATAACTCCAATCAGACAAAAAGCAGAGGGCTGTGGGGGGCGGAGCAGGGGCTCACCTCTGCCTCTTGTCATTAGAGCATCTGGACTCCAGCAGTAACGAAACATGACAGTTAGCTGCTGGCCTCAGCCACGCTGTACGTTAGAATTACCTGAGGGTCTTCTGAGTTGCTGGCGCCTAAGCCCTATCCCTAGAATTTCCGATTTAATTGGTCTGGAGTGAGAAGGCTTTTAACTCTTCCCAGGTGCTTTTAATGTGCAACCAGGGTCGAGAACCATGGCACTAGGTAATTATCACGGCAATTCTCAAGGTGCCACCAGGGATGGTTGGAAATTGGCAACATCCTCCAAGTGGCTGCCAGTTTGGATTCTTGTATGTTTGGATTATTTCATAGGTTTAGCAAAAATGTGAACTTATCACATAAAACAAATCAGTTATTGGGAGAAAACATTTGCAAACCATATATCTGATAAGGGATTAATAACCAAAATATACAAGGACTCACATAACTCAATAGTAAAAAATACTCAATTTAAAAATGAGCAATTATAATGTATCCATGTAACAAAAACATTTGTACCGCCTTAATCTTCTGAAATTTAAAAAATGGGTAAAGAACTTAAATGGACATTTCTCACAAAAAGACATACAAATGGACAACAGGTATATTTTTTTAAATGTTCAACATCACTAATCATCCAGGAAATGCAAATCAAAACCACAAAAAGATACCACCTCATACCTGTTAGAATAGCTATTATCTAAAAGACAAAAGATCAGTGTTGGTGAGAATGTAAATACAGGGTGTCCCAAAAGTCTTCATACAAAGGAAAAATTTTGTAATGAATATTTTGCAAATAAAAGTACATTTGGCTACAGTTTCCTATTTTCCCTATGTATGGAGACTTTGGGGACACCCTGTAAAAGGGAACCCTTGTATACTGTTGGTAGGAATGTAAATTGGTACAGCCATTATGGAAAACAGTATGGAGTTTCCTCCAAAAATTAAAAATAAAACTACCATATGATCGAGCAGTCCTACTTCTGGGTATGTATCCAAAGAAAATCAAATCAGGATCTTGAAAAGATATCTGTACTCCCACGTTTATTGCACCATTATTCATGATAGCCCAGATATGGAAACAACCGATGTGTCTGTCAGCAGGCGAATGGATAAAGAAAATGTGCATACACACAATGGAATGCTACTGAGCCATAAAAAAAATCCTGCCGTTCATGACAACCTAAACCACCCTGGGGGACATTATGCTAAGCAAAATAAGCCAGACACAGGAAGACAAATACTACATGATCTCACTCATCGTGGAATCTAAAAGAGTCAAACTCACAGAAGCAGAGCGTGGAATGGTGCTTCCAGGGGCTGGGGAGGAGGGGAAATGGGGAGATGCTAGTCAAAGGGACAAACTTTCAGTTATAAATAAGTTCTGGGGATCGAATATACAACACGGTGACTACAGTTAATAATACTGTATTGTTTACTTGAAATTTGCTAAGAGAGATCTCAAGTGTTCTCACACACACACACAATGGTAACTATGTGAAGTGATGTATTAATCAACTTGATTATGGTATAATTTCACCATGATATATTCACCAAATTATCACATTTATACTATGAATATGCATCGATAGAATTTTATTTGTCATGTATACTTCAATAAAGCTGGGAGGGAAATAAAATAATGAAATAAGAAAACAAATCAAAAAAAAAAAGAAAACAAATCAGATATATTATTAATGTCCCATCTAAATCCTGTCCCGTGGCTTTGCATACTTTTTTTAATAGGGTAAAGAGAAGTAGGGAGAAGAGGGAGGAAGGGAGACAGGGAATGCAGAGATCCCTCCAAGAGGGCTCTCATACAAGAGCTTGAGAAGCTCTGGGCTCAGGAGGAAACCGGGCCCAGTGAAAGGACACAGAAGTTGTGAGGCCGCTGCCTGCTTCCCACCGCGTGTTCAGGATGCTCTGAGTGCCACCAGAATTTCAGTCCTCTACATTGTAACGTGCAATTGTCAGTTTTTTTTATTAAGGATCATGGATCACAATATTGCCAAGTAACCTTTGAGGGGGGTCTCCTGATCTTTATATAAGTAGCAGTCTTATTTATGAATATTTTCTTTTTCTAAGATTATAAAAGCTTATTATTGGAAGCTGTATTAGACTTCAGTAACAAAGTACTAGAAATTGGGTGGCTTAAAACAACAGAAATTTATCATTGCACGGTTCCAGATGCCACAGTTTGAAATCAAGGTGTCAGCAGGGCCATGTCCCCTCTGAAGGCTGGAGGGGACCCTTCCTGGCCTCTTCCCAGCCCTGGTGTCTGCTGTCAATCTTTGGCATTCCTTAGCTTGTGGCTTCGGAACTACACGTTCTGACTTCGTTGTCACGTGTGTTCTCAGTGTGTGTCTCTGTGTCTTCACATAGCTGTCTTCTTGTAAGGAAGCCAGTCATGCCGGATTAGGGGCCCGCCCTACTCCAGTGTGACCTCATCTTAAATTATATCTGCAACAAGCTTATTCCCAAATAAATTCACATTCTGAGGTATTAGTGGTTAAGGTTTCAACATATCTTTCGGGAGGACACAATTCAAACTGTAACAATATCCAACTAGATTATTTAGGGTTTTTAAAAAGTCTAAGTTTTTTATAGAATTGATCGTTAACCTCTGCAGGCCAAGATAACTTTTGATAAAGCTATTTTATTTCCAATGCTGTTTACAAAAGGCCCAAAGGTGGAGTGAATCTCTGCGTTAATAAAAGAAATCCTTAACTGAAACAATATGTCCTTGGGACTATTTTCTGTAGCTTCTTTTCCTTCCATTTAAAGCAAAAGAGAAAACAGAGGGATACTTCTCTCCTGTTTACTTTTTATCAAATTTTAGTTGGGAGTTCATCTTAAAACCTTGAGTCATGTTGTTAGAGAGAAGAATGTCTGTAGGGAATACAAAAGTTCCCATTTTTATTAGTGTGAAACATTAAAATCTAATGAGACAGGAAAAAGGTCACTGTGAGTTTTTAAAGTTTTTTTTTTTTTCTGTTTCCAGGACTTATAACAGCTTGAATCAGAAAGACTTTGATGATATAAAATATTATTCCTTAAAGTTTTTTATTGATAAAATGACCCACATTGTTTTCTATGCTATTGAAATTCTATCCTTCAATCTATTGAATCAAAAGGAGTATCCCTATCTAGCATCTAACGTCACAAAACCAAAGAGAAAGAAATCTAGAATTCTTCTCCTTTCATATAAACCTATACTAAAAATACTTAAGACGAAAGATATAAATAAGTGGGCAAATATCAAAACTCCAAATATTATTTTACTTTTTCACTATGACTCTAACAGAATCACGTGTTTGAAGCACAGCCAGGAAAATGAAGAGTTTCACGCTCTTCACTGCCAAAGCGCTCAGGGCTCTCGGGGCGGGGAGAGACAGTCCCGCACCCACCCGCCTCGGCCGGCCCGAGCAGCACGTTTCTGCCTTGCAGGGGCGGGTCGCGAAAGGCAGACATCCAACCCAAGCTGCCCTAAGAAGAGAAAACAGGCTTGTAACTAAATAGGACTGGGCCAAGTGGCTCAGCAACGTCCCGGGGTTCAATGCTCTCACCCCTTCTTTTCCCTCTCATTTCTCTGGCGTTGTCTCGGCGGCCCCTTGAAGACACCTGGCAGGTTCCGCTCCGCAGCTTCCAGTCCAGCAGGAAGGAAGCACATTTCTGCAGTCCCAGAGGAAACCCTGCAACGGAGTACGGAGTACGTTCCATCCTCGAATGACGGCCGAGGGGTGAAAGCCCTTACTGGACAGGCCTGACGTCAGTGCCGACTCCAGAAGTGAGGAGGTGGGGTCAGCACCACCGGGGCAAGGACCGAGTGAGGGAGGAACCGTGCCCCCCGCCGACACGGGGGTCACCAGGGGCTCAGAGCCTGGGTGGCAAAAACAACCAGCGTCCACTTCTGATGGGGATAAGAAAGGTCTACCTGGGGGATAATCTAGACCTTAAGTTTTTCCTTTCCAAAGCTATAAAAACAAATAATTAAATTTTACTTTTTCTGCAGCCCATCAAAAGTAGTATATCAAATGATAATTGTTCTATGTCACAACGTGGACGAACTTAAAAACATTATACTAAATAAAAGATGCCAGACATATTATATGACATTATCCGATTCCATTTCTATAACTATCCAGAAAATGTAAATCTAGAGAGATAGAAAGCAGATCAGCGGTCGTCAGGAACCAGGATGAGAGGGGAGTGGAAAATGACTATTTAGTGGGTACAGAGTTTTCTTCTGGGGTGATGAAAATATTTTAGAACTTGATATAGATGGAGGTCGCACAATATTGTGAAGGCGCTAAATGCCACTGAGTTGTGCAGCTTAAAATGGTTTATTTTATGTTACATGAATTTTGCCTCAACTAAAAAAGAAAAGACTCTAGTCCGTACGGAAGACTTTAACTGCGTAGTAACCCTGGTGTTTCTTTCCAATCGCTGCTTTAGTGCTGATGGAGGTTCAGTGACCTTTCTGCCTGTTGTGACCTACTGTGAAGCATTCAGTCTTCACTCTCGAGGAAGTGGCGTGCCCATCACTGCTTCTCTGCTAAAGCCGGCCGTCGCTTCCTGACCGTAAAGTTCCGGGTGAGTTTATAGGACTTGGCCTCTGGTCACGCGCTCGCTGCCCCTTCACCCTCCGAATAGGGAGAGGCGTGCTTTGGCTCAGGGCATGTTCTATTTCCTCATTTTCTGCCCTCTGCTAAGATGGTTGTGTTTTCAGTGCATAAGGGTTTAGGTAACACCACATTGATAAATTCCAGTTTCTCATTTTGTAAATTCCAGCACAGTCCCAACATACAGGGTCTACAGCAACCTGCCCAGACATGTTTCCAGCTGAGAGTCTGAGCCATTTGAAGGATGGCTCTAGTGGGTTTTGCTAAAGGTTTTGTTTCTTCCAAATGTCATATCAAATTTTTAGACTGAAGTTTCTGAGCTCTGCACAGTTACTAGAAAATTGGTTAGAAACCACAAGGAGCCACACAGTTTTAGGAAGACTGTGTGAATTTTTATCTTAATCCTGCCTGTGAAACTTCAACCGTTCAAACAAAGACAAGAGTGGTTGTTTAAGACGTATTTTAAGGGAGGAAAACTAATTGGTATAGTAGGTATGAATCTCGAATAAATTCAGGATGCCAAAATTAAAATTTTATTCTTTTATAGTAAAACTTACCTTCTATTTATAAGGCCTGTTCTCCCCAGATGGCAGGAAGTTCTTCTAAGTTGGAGACTTTGACTCTTGCTCTAGGGTTTGTGTAGGTTTCAGGGGGTCAGCGTCATGCCAAGTTTCAGGAAGGGGGGCATCTGGTCCTTGTTCACAGCCCGTGCAGCCATGGCTAGGACATCCCTCGATTCCATCGCCTGACCCTGGCTCCTACTTCCAAGTAGGAATCATAATCGTTTTGCTGATTCTCTGCTAGATTAGGACATGGAACCTACAGGAATCTACAAAGCTGTCCATACCCCGGAAGTCTGGACTTTGTGCAGACACTCTCTCTCTGCAGTCTTTCAGATGCCCCGGGGCTCTGCCTTCGAGTTCCAGGACCCCCTTGGTCTCAAATTGTTCCCTTTCTTTCAGAGTTTTTACCGGCCTCCTCCCCAGGACTCTGCTCAGGAAGCAGTGCTCATTCCTCTCTTGAGAATGCACCAAAGTCCCTTCTCACATCAACTTCCCTTTATTTCTCCCCACTCACGCCTCACACGAGGCACACACACCTACCCCAGCTGTGAAGAATCACTTAGTGGGAAGCCAGAACTGCCTGGAGGCTTGAATGGGGGAAGAACAAGGAAAGGAATAAGGGTAAATCAGCATAAATTACAAAAATATTGTTTGCCTTTTGCTTTGATGATCGCAGACTAAAATAGCATAATATCGCATACTACTTACCTCTAAATCCCCCACAAAAATAGTGGATAAGTCCTGGACAAAAGAATATACCTGATTTCAAGAAATTTATACCAATTCTTCCCTTCCATGCTGAGCTGGGGCATTGGCATCCTGCTGAGCCACCTCCCTGAGTCAGCTTCCCGGTTTGCATCACCACCTGGACATCTGCACACACGTGCACTCAAACCTCACCACGGCTGAGAAGGGGAGGGTGCCTTTCCTTGGAAAATGCTCAAAATAATGGCTTATGACTCGTAAATATCTGTACGACAATTCGGATACACATCTCTATTGAAGGAGAATCTGGTCCAATGAGCGTTTTTGCCCACACGGATACAGTGGTCCTCAGCTCTCTGTGTCATAATATTAGTAAGTAACCTGTATTGCCACGAGCTGTTATTGAACATGTGTGCGTCTGTATATGGAGGGTGGGCCGCACGTGCTCCCAGCTGGATATCGAGCTCCCAGGGCTTGGACCCCAGTTCACACGCCGTTGTGTGTCCTGTGATTTCATTGTGTGTGCACAACATGTTGCTTTGCTTATATAATAGAAGAAATACCTGTGAAAGAAGATGGAGGCATGAAAATCATATACTATTAAGGCTAAAAAGATCTTAGAAATCTATCTGGCCTTTCCTGAAGGCGTCAGGTGGGCCACACCTAAGCCAACTCAAATAAATAAGAACTTATTCTACTTTATTAAACCTTGAGCAGAAAGTTTCTAAGTCTGTTTTCATAAAATAGTATTACGCGACATTCAACAACTCGATCTTAATTTCATCACTGCGTCCAACCTGAGTCTGTCAGAGGAAAGAGTGTGCCGGGCCGGGGCTAAGCAGGCTGCACGGCCTGGGTCTGTGGGTCACAGGGTTTGACCGCAGCGGCGTCGTTTCCCTCTATGGAGTCTTAGTCTGACTACAGCTCCTCTAAGCTCCCGTCCACCTCCAAAATCCTTTTAATCCCTATTATTTATGTGTCAGGATATGAATGGCTGGGGCTATTTTATTTTATTAAGAATGGTAACCATGGTATTTTTTCCCTTGCTTTGCTGCTTTAAAGGGATAGAATAGAAATGTTTCTCTTATTTTTCTGGGAGGACTAGAAGACTGAACAGCTTCTCCTGTCACCCCAGGAAGGAAGAATTAGATTTTTGGCTGCTAAGGAATCCAGGGTCGATTTTTGAGAGACCATTAAGGTCTCTTTTCAAAGAGCAAGAGAACAGATGTTCGGAAGAGAAGGGGCACCTCTGAGGAACACTCACGGAAAGGCGGGATTTCCTCCAGACCACGAAGAAATCAGGGTTCTCGGGCAGGAGCCAGGGAGAGGGGTCGGCGAAGGAGCCTCCGAATCTGTCCTGAGGAAGTTGCCCAAGAACCGAAAGAAGCTATGAGTTCAGAGAAGCTGGTGGGAGCTGGGTCGTTACCCACCAATGGCCAAGCCTTCAGCTGGGCATAAACCTCCCCACCGAGCCAGCACCCACCCCGCTGACCTCCTGTTGCTGTCCCCAGGGGGACGCCACTTTGTCTGCAGCCAGCACCTATGACCGAGTACCCAGTGGAGTGGACCGACGCCTAAAGTGCTACACTTTGCTGGGTCGCAGCCTGAGTTCCCCAGGTGGACAGCCCACACACAGCGCACCAGGACACCGAGTGGGAGGGAGGTGAGGAAACCGAGGCCTCCTGACCAAGGCACTGAGGTGGTCAGTGAAACTCCGAAGGGGAGGATCCGGGTTGTGTGAGCCCAAAACGTGCACAATTTGGGTCCCTCTATAAAAAATGAACACAGCATTATACATACAGAATTCAGTAAGAATGGAAATATTAGGCTGGGCGCGGTGGCTCATGCCTGTAATCCTAGCTCTTTGGGAGGCCTAGGCGGGAGGATTGCTTGAGGCCAGAAGTTCATGTCCAACCTGAGCAAGAGCAAGACCCCGTCTCTCCTAAAAATAGAAAAATTCACTGGGTATGGTGGTGCACATCTGTACTCCCAGCTATTTGGGAGGCTGAAGGAGGAGGCTCGCTTGAGCCCAGGTTTGAGGTTGCAGTGAGCTATGGTGACATCATTGCACTCTAGCCCAGGCAACAGAGTGAGACCCTGTCTCAAAAAATAAATAAATAGAAAAGAATGGAAATATAATATTTACTGAGCATAAGAAGCCCTAAAAAAATCAAAGCTGACAAAGACCAAATACTACAAAATCCAGAAAAATTACAAAATATGTTTTATGGCGGGCGCGGTGGCTCACGCCTGTAATCCTAGCTCTCTGGGAGGCCGACGCGGGCGGATTGTTTGAGCTCAGGAGTTCGAAACCAGCCTGAGCAAGAGCGAGACCCCGTCTCTACTAAAATTAGAAAGAAATTAATTGGAGAACTAAAAATATATAGAAAAAAATTAGCCGGGCATGGTGGCACATGCCTGTAGTCCCAGCTACTCGGGAGGCTGAGGCAGGAGGATCGCTTGAGCCCAGGAATTTGAGGTTGCTGTGAGCTAGGCTGACGCCACGGCACTCTAGCCCAGGCAACACAGTGAGACTTTGTCTCAAAAAAAAAAAAAAAAATATGTTTTATGCATTAACTGCCTGACATGACTCTATCATACTTGTTTTCTACATGTGTTGATTGTATATTACTTGATCACCTCTCGTTATAAATGATGTCATAACATTTTCTATAAAGTAGAAAGATAAGTCAGTCTTTCAGTCTTTCCTCTAGAAAATGGTGATCAAAAATTTTTTTCAGCTGCAATGCGTAAAACATGACTTCACATGTGGACATCATTGCTCTTTTTTAGTATTGCCATAGGTTTGTGCCTTCAAATACAGAAATACTGATAGGTTCTATTTTGTGTAAGTCCCACGAAAAAGGAATAGACTATACATGGGGTATGTTTATAATTGCATATACTCCATTATAAAAATATTCCTAGGAGTTGAGAACCTCCATTTTAACTAGACATCAATGAGAACATAATCCTCCACTTAAAATTTTACACAACAGATATACTGCAAAAATTTGAGAGCAGGGATTCAAAGAGATATTTGGACACCATGTCCATAGCAGATTATTCACAAGAGTTAGGAAGTGGAAGCAACTTGTGTCCATCAGCAGATGAGACGAATGGACAAGCAAAATGTGGCATATACATACAATGGAATATGATTCAGCCTTAAAAAGAAAGGAAATTCTGACACATGAGACAACACGGATGAACCTTGGCAACATTAGGCCAAGCGAAATACGCCAGTCACGAAAGGACAAACATTGTGCCGTTCCATTGTGTGAGGTTCCCGGAGTAATCTGATTCACGGAGACGGAAAGTGGGGTGGTGGCTGCAGGGACAGGGCGGGGGGTGGAGCATCGCTGTCTCAGCGCGTCAGCTTCGCACAGCGGAAAGAGTCCTGTGGACGTGTGCTGGCCACCGCTGCACAGCTATGTGAGCGTATTTAAGGCCATTGGACTGTACACGTGTAATGGTTAGGTGGTAAACTTTACGTTATGTCGATTTTACCACAATTTTTAAAAAATAAAAAATATTATGTAGCAGATGATTGAAAGAATCTTCCAGAGTAACTTCTGGCTCTGTACATTTCAGACCTGGTTCTCCTCTGCTGCTCAGATACGTCCAGCGTTGGATGCTGCGGTACAACATTCACAGCACTGCATGACCTCTGGACCTGCCCCGTCATGTCGAGATGCCGCAGTGGACAGCAGGGATATTCCCACAAGCAATTCCCACACCGAGCGGCTGGGAATACCTAACGATCCACGGAAGTGGTTGTGGTCCTCATAACTGTACCCCACCAAATGCAAACTAAAGGCATCCTTAGCTCGACTTCGTCTTACTTGGATCCCAGAGACGGGCACAGTAGTTCCGCCATGATCCTGTTAGTCGGGCTGGAAAGGAACAGTGGTCTGAACTGATTGTGGTGAATATGTATTAATTATGCAAATTTTACAAAAACAGAGGAACGTATGAACATATGTCTAGCACATCTCCTGGGATGACGTAAGCGGCTGTGCAAATGAGTGGCCCTGGAAGGTCAGCTTCGTTGGCTTCTTGGTAAATCCACTTCTGAAAGCCCATTTCACTGTGAAATCCTCTATTTCAGGACGATTCCCACTTGTTTTGTTCTCACATGATATGTGAACTGCCAGGTCAAAATTCTTTGTAGACTAATCCTTTCGGACAGACAGTTTATACCACATTTTATATTCTCTCCCAACATTCCTAGCCTTTTTAACTTGCCTTGCAACTATTGTTTTTCAAATATTTTATTATCGTTCTTACATCTGCGTGATCTATTATGGATTGTGAACTACTCGAAAACAAGAAAAATTTCTATCATGAAACTCAGTGGAATACTACAGACAAATCACATGCCTGATAAATGTATTTGGACAAGGTAGTACATTAGTGTGTGTGTGTGTGTGTGTGTGCGCGCACGCGTGTGTGTGTGTGTGTGTGTGTGCACAGTAGGGAATCTCATCTCAAAGCTTACCATGTTGTCCAAATCCGTCTTCACTTGTGGGATCCAAAATCAGACACAGAACTCTGCCCAGGGTTTTTAAATTTTGTTTTATTTTATTTTGTTTTTGTGTTCACTACAAAACATATGTACATCTGTACCGGTTGGAAATCGAGTTTAACGGTGAGTAGCAGAGAACTGAAAAAAGAGTGGCTTACCTGAGACAGATTTCTTTCTTATGTAATAAGCCCAAAGGTAAACAGTCCAGGGCTGGTACGGGAGCTCCCAATTGTCTCTAGGAACCCAGGCTCCTTTGAGCTCTCTGTTCTGACAGTGTTGGTCCTTATTCTCATACTCACAATATGGTTGCTGGAGCACCAGCCCTTTATGGGCCATCACACATGCATTCTTAGCAGAAATAAGATAAAAGAGGAGGGAGGGCAAAAATCGTGCTTCTTAGGGACCTGTCTCCTTTTGGGGAGTGTTCCCAGAAGTTCCGCTAAATAACTTCTACTTATATCTTATTGGCCATCCCTGGCTACAAGAAGTGAGATGGGGGAAATTTGAAAACATGGTCTTTCGCTGGATGCGTGTCTACCCATAATGAACACTGAGACTCGGTAGCACAGAAAGAACGGATACCGGATGGCCACCGCCGCCCCTGCCGCACCCCGCACGCGGTGCTGAGCGAAGCCTGCAGACAGCCGTGCCCGTGCCTCGCCTTTCTCCCTCCCGGCCCCCTTGGGACCCCACGTCCTTCTGCTTCGGACAAAGAACAAGACACTCATTCATACTGAGCAGTAAATGGAGACAAATTTCGAATGCTGCCTTTCCCAGGAACCTGTGTTTCAACCAGAAGCAAAGCTTTGAACTAGAGAAATAAAGTCATTTTCATATATATTTGAATATCGTAAGTCAGACACGTGTGACTGGGTTTGGGACAAAAAGGATTTCTCCTGTTTCTAAAAATCAAATCATGCAAGACAATGTTCTTGTTTTGCTTCTTCTTCTTTTTTTTATGTGCCCATTTTAATTTCAGTGCATCTCTGAGCGCTAATGGTGAATGTTACCCGCCATGAATCCTAATTTTTTTCTTTTCTGTTTTCTTTGCACATAGCTCATTATTCCCCTGATTATAACTATGTAGCATATTTTTTTGTCCCTGAAATGGGTGAAAATCTCTCTAACACTAATTGGGCTTGGAGCCCGTGGTTTTCAGTGGGTGTTGATCATTCACGCAGCGGTCGAGGGGCGTGGGGGCAGAGTGCTTTCCGTTTTGCGTTGTGGTCACTGGATAACGGCCCTGCTGTGGCACACACTTCCGCGGCACGTGAGGGATGGGGGCGACTTTTTACTCCACCAAGTCTGTCAAGTGGGCATTAAGCATAAAATGAGGCTCGGTTTCCCATGCCGCCGTAAAGCATGTGCTTTAGAAGGGATACAGTTGCCTTTGAATTACTGTTGCTTTATTTCATGTACTGTGGGGTCTTCAGGCAAATGTTTCTGCAAACAATCTTTCAGAAAGGACAGTAATAACTGCATCTGTAGAGCACGGTCTGGTTTATAAAGTGTTTTCACATTTATCGTCAGAGCCTGACTTCTCTGCTCTCAGCTGCTAGCAAGCAAGGATCTCGGTCACAGCTTCCAGATGGCCTCGGGGACACAGCTTTTGCTCTCCCTCACCTCTAGGACAGCTGCCAGCAGTTTTAATAATGTCCTAAATCATAGGTTTCCAGAAGCAATAGCAAACTTACCATGTCCTGATCTTTTCTACCCCAAAATAATGCTATTCCCTTTGAAGCAAATAGCTCCCCGCCAGGGCAAGTCAGTAAGGGGACGAGAATTACCGAACGGAGAGAGATGTTGGAGGACAAGGATAATTCCTTTCCACCGTGGTTTGTCCTTTCCCCGCTCTCAGTCCGCGGATGCCTGACTCAAGACACCACTCTAGACCAACGACTGCACTTACGTCTCTTTGGGCCATCAGTAAATCAGTCACCAAACCTCAGAGTTGGTAGAAAACATAAGAGTATTGAGACTAACCAGCCAGATCTGCGCTAGTTGCCTCAGAAAGGGACAAATGTAATCTTCCCGGAGGAGCAAAAGGATCAGGAGCCCAGGTTCCCAGGGACAGCAGGCAGCCCACAGCCCACCTGCCAGTCGCTCTCCCGAACACGTAACACTCAGGCTGGAAAAACACTCAAGCTTCTCCCGTCTAAAAAAATAAAGGAAAAGAAAGAAGGAAACGGTTCCTTAGATTCCAGTCACCTGAGCTCACGCTCAGCAGCTTTCAAGGCTCTCTCGCCCAAACCGTCCTTCCGGTGCCCCACTTCCGCGCCACTCACCGAACCCTCACCCCTTGACCCCGTTCTATCCTGCACTGGTCTCTGAGGACTCTCATCCCAGTCTCCAATTACTTCCTGTTGACAAACCCAATGAGCAATTTTCAGTCTTTTTATTGCAAGGCTAAAGCTTCATTACACCGCTTTAGGGCTCCTTCCTATTAATAAATAGACCATTTCCAAGGACCTTGCCTAAATATACATTGATAATTTTGCATTCTTTTCTTCAAATGCCAACAAACATTTGACATGTTGAAATTTTTCACTCCTTTGGCTGCTGCGACATTGGACTCTCCTGGCTTCCTCACCCCTCCCCCTGGCTTCTTCTGACACCTAAGCTTCCTCTGCTTCCCATCCTGGTTTCTGACTTCTTTCTCTCCAGGCCTCGCTGGGTTAGCTCACTCTTTCCCCTGTTTTCAATTACTACCTTTGTGCCCTTGCTTCTTTAATCCGTCCCTCCTGCACAGATTTCTCTCCCAGCTTCATACTCAGATATTATTTTTCTAAAAGAACAAACACTTCCATTGAGTTGCCTTAAAACAAACCACGTGGTCTTCCCTTAAACCATCTTCCTTCCCTATCCACCTTTCATTTGATGTTTCACCTCCTCACTCACCCAAGCAAGAAAGCCTGAGGGATATCCCTACTCTTCATCAACCCTACATTTAATCTACATATTTCTTGATCCATCTCTTCTCTCTTTCTCTGCTACGATGACTTTTGTTCATAACTGTCACCTCCTGCCTCTCCTAACTGATCTCTGTTCTTGCATATATTCCTGCCAGGGCGGTTGATCCAAGATGAAAATCTAAGCAACAGGATAACATCCACAGTCCTTATTGTGGCACAGAGATTCTCAGCGCTTTAATCCCAACTTCCTTCTCCAGTCTCGTGATTCCATTCTATCTGTTATGTTCTTTACACTCCAGGGAAATGGCGCTGCGGGCAGCATCCCGACTCACTGCTGTGGTCTTCATCTACATGCTCTACGATCTGCTTGGAATGCTCTACCCACCTTTCGCTCTCTTTTATCTAGTTAAATAGTTCTCTGGCTTTAAACTGATCAGGGACAACCTCTTTCAGGAAGCCATCCCTGATGCCCAAGGGTGGGTTAGTTGCCTTTCCTTAGTATCTCGTAATGCTCCACGCATTTTTCTACCCCAGAATTTGACCCCTTTTAAAAATTGTTTGTTCACACAGGTAAATTCACTGTGAAACTAATGAAGCTCTTTGGGGCCTTCATAGACCCTAAAGCTTCATCAGACCCTTTTAAGGCCCCTTCCTAAATAGACCACTTCTAAGGCCCTTACCTTAGAATTTTGCATTCTTTTTCTTAACAAGAGCCCCGAATTTGTATAAGATTCAGCTCCACAAAATCTGGATCTGTCCCTGTTGGGGGTCTATTTATCTTCTTGTCAATGAATTCTATACGGGTAAAGCCTATGTCTTGTTTATCTTTGTATCAACTACACATATTAAGCACTTACCACTTGGTACCACTTGGTTGTTGAATAAATGAATGACCCAGCAATCTAGTGCAAGACTGGGAAGGAAGGAAAAGACTAGCGTTGGGTGCACTCCAGACTGAGGAGTGATCTGGTTCCCTGAGAGGAGCATCACTCAGGACGCCAGGGTCAGAGCGTAGTGGTGAATCAGGCCCCACACAGACAGCAAGGGTAGAAGCCAGGCAGATAAACACAGGCCTGGAATGTGCAAATACTGGTGGGCAGGGCAGAGGAGAAGGTCCAAGTCCAGGCCAATGGCCAGGAAACAGAGGAGCAAGACAAAGTTAGCAGGAAGACAGAGACAAACCAGCAACAACAGCAAGCACTCCCTACATGGTTCCCCTATAGTTCTTTGGCTGACCCTGGAAGGGCAGCTGGGGGCTTGCGGGGGCAGGAATTCAGAGCCCCCAACCACATGATGGGGCATGAAGAAGACAAAGGATTCTGACCGCCAGTGTTATTCCCACTCGTATTGTCCAGGGATATCTGTTGCCAAACCTGAGCACCTACTGAAAATTAAATGAAAATGCTGCTGAGATCACAAAGCCTCTTTTTAAAACAATGAAATAAAAATCTGTGTCCACCCTGTTTTGAGGTATTCCTTTAAAGATTTGCTTTCAATGATGTGACAATAAATGGTTATGCTGTAGTATGAAATCAGGACAGCAGTTATGTAAAGGAGGCAAAAATTGTTTCATTGAGATGCACGGAGGGAGAAGCGATGGATTATAGCACAGATCACGCTGGAGACAAGCAGATTACCGAGCACCAGGCACACAAGGGAGACGGATTAATGAAAAATAAATAAAGGGGCTTCGGAAAAACAGCATGAAGCTGAACACCGGTCGGCTGCATATCACAGCACAGAAGCCCAAAGATGTGTGGAAAATCATTTCTCTTCATTTGGAATGTTGATTTGCAAGTTAATGTTATTTGCTTCTTTTCCTATTCTCCATTGTGTGTTTATCTTTTACATAATTAAAGACAATTTTTAAAAATAGGAAACATCGACATGGTGGAACATCTAATGCAGGCTGCTTACCCTGGAAAAACATCAAGGGCCCGGTGCAGTTTTCTAAATGGTATGGATAATCATCGAAATTTATAAATAAAAACATTGATGCTTCTAGTCATGACTTTACTGTGTGTTTTGCCTGAAAACTTCATGGATGTTACTTGGAAGGAGAGGCCACTTAAAGCATTGGGAGTAGAAGAGAATTTGCAGTCAGATGACCCAGGGGTCAGGAGACAACCCTATTTAATCTTTATAAGGTGTGATTAGGACAGATCACCAAGTGCCTTTGAGCTTCAACTTTTGGCAGGAAAGAAATGATACCTGCTTAATTAACTCAGAGTTTTCAGTGCGTATCAAATGATATAAGAAAAAAACAATTTGTAAAATGCCCTACAAACATAAATTGTCAACTATATGTAACAAACGGCATCTGGTTTCAGCTGGGTTTGAATTTCACATAATCACTCTAACCAAACAATAAGAAAGCACACGGCAATCACCAGAAAATCACACCTGTCATTCATGTGTCGATACTGACAGTGAAAGACAGGTAGTGACTATTTTTGATAATGGTATTAGTTTCTGATTATTTACTTAATCATTTTTAAATTACGCTTATAACTTCTACAATGTGTAAGGTTAAACAAGTCACGTCTTTTGAATTTAATGAGTTACGTTAAAGTATTTTTGATAATTATGTATACTTCTGAACATTTATATGCTTATCAGAGGCTTAAAAGTTTAAAGGCAAGTAAAAATAACTGAATTATATGTAAGAACTTTGAGAAAATGTAGAAAAACGCTAGCAACTATGAGATGGAAATACAGGTCTGTGACAACAAAGAATAAAAATGAAAATGAAACTGTGACAACTCTCTGTACCAGGAGCAGCCCCTCCAGGGATCATGGCCCTCTTGCCCTGAGGGGAGACTTAGAAGGAAGGTTACTGGGAAGAACCACCCCTGCCATTGCTGCATTTGGTCTTGGGGCCACAACTAGTGATAACCATGTCCCTCCTCCCCTCTCCCTTCTAACTTGCCCTCACTCTCAGCTGTCACTTCTACAGGTTCTTGGTGGCCCACCCAATGGTATGACCACAGTTTTATTCCTGAGGGGTTCGAGCCACTGGTTATCATATCCTTTTCAGGCCAACTGTTGTATATGTCTTTTTAAATTATAACTGGACCAAGAAGTGCCTAGAGGTGCCTAAGTAAATTATCTGGGTTCCACATGTATTCCCCACTGTGCAAAAGCAGCCCTACGGCCACCTGGTAATCAGGGATAATTGTCCTGGCCAAGACGGTGACTTCCTTCTCGCCTCCTGGTTTCTAAACACAGAGAGTCCAAAGTGCCAAGACCAATGATTGCTTGTAGTTCAGTGGGATCCCTGCTGTGTCCCCCTGGCAAGAGTGTGCTCCCTTTGGGGACCAGGACCTTTACTGCTGCAAAGCCCAGAATTATGGAGATGGGAAGCAATGTTTCCTCAGGTGGGTAGTGAGAGTGATAGTAAGTGGGGACATTCCTGCTTCCATCCCTTGGTTCCAGGATCCATGAATTCTTCCTAATGGGGATGTAGCACCATATAAGGGCCTGTGCTTTGGTGTATAGAATGGATCTGGAATGATGGCATCTCTTCCTTGCAAAATATTGCCTCCAAGCCAGCACTTCAGATGGGCCTTCAGCTGCCAAGTCTATGAAATCAATTCCTTCTAGATGGTGCAATATGTGATATAACCATTGGATCCATGGTCATGGGCCCACTCCTTCAATTTCTTTACTGTGAAGGTGGTCCTTGGGCAGATGCTATGTTGTATAGAATTCCATGCCTGTGGATCAGACACTCTAGAAGCCCCTAGATAGTGTTGCTGGCTGAGGCTCTGAGGAAAGGAAAGGTAAATCCCTACTGGAAACAAGTATAATAAGTATCTGTCCCTGAGAAGACAAGCCACTGATAGCTCCAAGATGGAAGGGGCCCAGTGTAGCAGGCTTGCCCCAACTGGCCGGTTTGTTGAGAAATTTCGCCATATCAGATGTTCAGTGTTAGTCTCTGTTCCCAGCAGTTTGGACATTCAAAGCAGGCATGGCTAAGTAAGCCTTGGTAATTAGAAGCCCACACCTTTGGACCCATGTGTAATTTCTGTCTCTGCCACCATAGTCATTCCACTCATGTGCCCATTGAGCCACTTTCATGGTGGCCAGTGATGACGACTGGATGACTTTAATGGGTTGAGTAATTTTATCTATTTGGTTGTGCAGGTCTATTCTGTGGTGGATGCTTTCTGGTGTGTATTAATGTGTGATCTAAAAATCTTCATGTGTGAAGCCCACTCCCGTGTTTCCATCCACATGCCTCCACCCCAGGCCTTCTTGTCTCTAGTCTCCCAGTTGTTTACCTGTCATGCCCTTGACCTGCTGAACAGACCATGGGCCACTGTTCTTCCACACAGAGTGGATGACTGGAGCCTCCACTGACAGCTTCCCCCCTTAGGAAGATCTCCATTCACTGCTGTCTTTCAAGGGCACCCCTTCCAGTGGCTGTAATGCAGTCACTGTCCACTTTGGGCTTGCACTAATATACTGATCTGAGTCATCTGTAAACCAAGTTCAAGGCTTTCCCTCCTCTTTGAGATAGCCATATGGGACCTCCCTTGTAGCCACAAATGTGAGCTGGGAGAGGGGTGCTTGTGCAATCATGATAGGTGATAACAGATCTGGACACCTGCTCTTGCATCTTTTTCATGCCACTGGTTCTGCTTGGGCTGAAAGCTAGATGCACAATTTCCATCTTAAGATGCACTACTGCTGGGTCCCTAGGACCTTTTAATACATGGTTGCTTGGTACCACATAGTCAAGCATCCCATTTCTATAATGGCATTATAATATGCCAGTGTCGTAGTCTTTCTTATGCTGTTCTAACAGAATACCTGAGACTGGGTAATTTACCAAGAACAAAGATTTATTTCTTACAGTTCTGGAGACTGGGAAGTCCAAGGGCAAGAAGGCTGCACCTGGCAAGGGCCTTCTTGCTGCATCACATCAGGTGGAAGGGCAAGAGAGCACATGTACACTCAAGAGAGGGGAAAGGTCTGAATCAATCCTTTTTAAAAAACCGCACTCCCATGATAACTAATCCACTCCCATGATAGTGGCATTAATCCTCATAAAGGCAGAGTCTTCATTATCTAATCACCTCTTAAATGTCCTATTTCTCAACACTGCTACATTGTGGGGTAAGTTTCCAACATGTGAATTTTGGGTGGCACATTCAAACCATAGCAGCCAAGGGCTTACACAAACTACTGTGTGATTCTATGCTGGGATGGCACAGCCTTGCTACAGAATTTTGGGGGCCTACATTGTGATTCTCCCTCTGTGTCTTGCCATAAATTCCACACTGAATCTTTTCCTAGCACCAACATCTCTGACTCCAGTGGCCATATCATGTGGCCCAAGCAGGAGAGCCGCTTGCATCGCAGTCTGAGCCCGCTGGCCCCATATATGGACCAGAGCAGAACCTCGGTGAAGTGTGCTGCCTCTAGAACCCAAAAAGGTGCTGTTTCTTTCTTTCAGAGGACAAAAAAAAATGCGATAACTTGCCTTTTACCTTAGAGGGGACAGCCTGCATGTCTCTGACCATTAGCCCTCTAAAAAACTTTATTGAAACTGTAGGTCCCTGAATCTTCATAGGGTTTATTTCCCAGTCTCTAGAAAACATGTTCTTAACCAAGACCTCCAGTATGCTAGCAACCTCTCGGTTGTCCTGCCAAATCAACATAATATCATCATTGTAATGAATCTTGTAATAATCTGTGGGATGTCCAGGTGGTACAGATGTCTTCAGAGAAGGAGATTTAACATAAGCATTAGGGAAAACCTCTAAATGAATATTTTTGTCCATTCCACATACATCTGAAATATTTCTGATCCTTTTTAATGGTTGTAATAGAAAAGAATATTTCACCAAATCAATGGCCATATACCAAATACCTAAGTATCTATTAATCTCCTCCAGCCATGAAAACATGACCAGTACAATAGCAGCAATTGAGACTACTGCTTGATTTAATTTATGCTAGTCTACAGTCTTTCTTTTTTTTGGGAGGAGGTGGAACAGAGTCTCACTCTGTTGCCTGGGCTAGAGTGCCGTGGCATCAGCCTAGCTCACAGCAACCTCAAACTCCCAGGCTTAAGCGATCCGTCTGCCTCAGCCTCCCGAGTAGCTGGGACTACAGGCATGTGCCACCACGTCCCGCTAATTTTTTCTATTTTTTTTTAGTTGTTTGGCTGATTTCTTTCTATTTATAATAGAGACGGGGTCTCACTCTTGCTCAGGCTGGTCTCGAACTCCTGAGCTCAAGCAACCCTCCCGCCTCGGCCTCCCAGACTGCTAGGATTACAGGCGTGAGCCACCACTCCCGGCCTACAGTCTTTCTTTAAGATCCATCTAGTTTGTGCAGGACCCAGACTAGCGAATTAAATGGAGATATGATAGAGAGTACCACTCCTACAGCCTTTGGGTCTTTAATGCTGGTACTGTTCACCCTTCCCCGGGATGTGATATTAGTTTTGATTTACACTCTTGGCTATGGAGGGGTGGGAGTTTCAGAGGCTTCCACTTGACCTTCCCCGCCATGATGATGTTTATCCCGCAGCCAAGGATCCAATGTGGGGGTCACCCCAACTGCCAAGTAGATCATTTCCAGTAATGTACTCAGACACCAGAGAAGTAACCATGGGGCATGTCTGCAGACCTGTGGCCCACTGGAAGTCAGACACTAGATGTGCAAGAAATTTATCAGGGGACATACCTCCGCAGGATAAGGTGAGAGGGAGCGGGAATAGGCGGAGAGAATCTGCACACAGCGGCGCACATCTGACACCAGTGGAAGAGGATAGGGTAGGAAAAGCCCCAGACTACAGTGCTCTGCAAAGGGAGATCTGAGCAGCGTTCCTCCCTGGCACTACACTCATGCGACAAAACATGCATATAATGATATATTTGAGTGGGGGACTCAGCTATGAAATTCATGTTAATGAACATCAGAACTAATCACTACCTGATGCCCTAACCACTACCTTGGTATGATTCACACCGTGTTCAATACAGGGCTGGATAAATAAAATATGCAAACTTTTTATCAATAAAAATTATGATTTGTCAGAATGGCATATGTTACACCAGGTTATAGCTATTATTAAGCGTCAATAAGAACAGCTACAGAGATAGTCAGTTGCCTTTTCTCACAAAGGAATTAGAGACCAACTGGCAATAAATGTGCAGGAACCACTTCAGTCAAACACAGAAGAATGTCAGATATAGCTGGCTTTTGTCGCTTTTTCAGATGTTGCTTACTGTTCCTGTGTTAGACGTATATTGCATTTATTCCACGGTACATGTTGTGAGAGGGGCATAAAATAGCAATTCACTAAAGATACAAGCACACAAAGCTTTCTCCTGCCTTTTAACCTTCTCAAAGATATTTTCCTTCCCATTTAATAACTTCTTTTTTCTGCACCTAAAGAAATCTTGCAGTAGTTATAGTATGGTTCTGGGCAAGGATAGTTACAGGTGTGATGTGAAGATTATGTCTACATAGCAATCACGTGAGGTGGGGTGAGTTATCCATATTATCTGATCTGTATAGGCAGACACTCTGGCTAATTCAGGCTTCAAAGAGTTTGGACGTTGTTCTTTCTAAGTGAAAAATATCTGGATTAGGTGGCTTTTATCGTGGCTGCCAGATAATCTACCTCATTTGTGTTGTTTTTACCTAATCCATGTTGATCTCTACTTTTTTCAAAATCTTTGAGAACTTGATATCCATACCTTTCATTCAATGCACATTTATTTGTGCCAGTAATGATTTATAATAGCAACACTACCTTTTAGTGCCATCTTATATGTCCCAGAGACTATGTTAAGACTTGAATATAAAAAAATTAACAGGGACTCTGTACGTGAGGAACTCACAGTCTAACTGGTAAGACAAGTGTGTAAACCAATAATTCAGGGTTGTTGTGGAGATATGGGCCAAATACTCAGAGGATACACAATGGACACATGAATGAATACTCCTCTGCATGGTCTTCCTGTCAAAGGGCATGTTGTCTGATCTCTGAAGAAATCCCACACTTTTCCAGCATGTGTATTAAACACAGTGTCTGGCACAGAAGGAATGTACATAGTAGGCATCATTACATACTTCTTTCCTTTAGTCATTTTACGAATATTGTCAGGTTTAATCTTTGTTGATCATCTCTATCAGTAATATCCATAATGATCTGGATAAGGAACCAAGAGATAATATTTACCTCTTGGAGAAATTGATAAAAACAAAAGAGGATTCAGTATGATTCATGCAAAATAGGATTAAAGTGTCCTGGGAGTCAAAACAGTCACCCTCTCCTCTTCCAAGTACTGGTTCATTCGTTCATTTTTAAAAATACTGATTGAGAGCTTCATATGTGCCAGGCTCTGTGCTAGACACTGAGGACACAACCTGAATGAACGCAACTGACAAAGATCCCCACCCTCAGGGGGCTTCTATTCTGGTAGGGCAGATAGGCAATAAACAAGTAAATAAACATACTGTGTCAAATAGCAACAGATGTTGCAGATAAAATAAAACAGAAAGGCAGAGAGAGCTAGGGGTAGAGGTTGGTCAGGGCAGGCCTCCCCGAAAAGGTGACAGTGAACAAAGACTTGAGCAAAGGAATGACCTGTGCAAATATCTGAGGCAAGAGTGTTCCAGGCAGAGGGGGCAAAAAAACGCTAAAAAGGTCCCGAGAAGGGAGTGTGCCTGGGGTGTTGGGGAGCAGTGGTGGGGTCCACGTGGCAGCAGCAGAATACAGAGGGGGGCAGCGAGACGTGAAACGGAGGAGTAAGGGGAAGCCAGGCAGTGCCGGGGCTCTCGTAGGACTCTGACTTTCGCTCTGAGTGGGATGGGGACACTGGAGGGCTTGGAGTGGAGGAGCGACATGACCTCACTCAATTTTAAAAGGTTAACTCCAGCCACTATGTGAAGAGAACACTGTAGAGGAACAGCAGAAACTGGATGAGGAGAGAAAGAGTAAAACATGGTCAATATATTCTGCATATATTTTGAAGGTAAAGCTCACTGGATATGGGATGGGAATGGAAAACAAGAGTCAACGATGACATTTGCCAATTTAGCCTGCCCAATTAGAGACTGGAGTTGCCATTTGCTGGCCCAGAGCAGTCTACAGGAGGAGCAGGTTTAGGAAGGAGCATTAGGAGTTGTGCTTCGAACCTAACATTTGGTACATCTGTTAGGATGCAGGTGGAGATGTCAGCTAGTCAGTTGCTTATCCAAGTCAGTAGTTTGGGAAGATGACGGGGCTGGAGACATATATTTTGAAGTCATCAGTGCATAGATGTTTCTGAGTCACAGAAATAGAAGCGAGCATGAAAAGGGAAAAGGTGTAAGGCCATCGATGTTTCAAGGCCGTGAAGAAGAGGATGATGCAACAAAGGGGATTGAGGAAGACCGGCCAGTGAAGCAGCGGAAAAACAAGTGCCCTGAAAGACAAAAGAGAAAAGCAGTTCAAGGAGGAGATAACGTCATTTGTGTCAAGTACCGCTGAGAAGTCAAGTAAGACATGCAGTGAATGGAAAACGCCAGTGGCTCCGCAACCTGGAGACCACGGCGACCTTGACAAGAGTGGTTGCAGGAGATCGCACATCAGCTGGGAGTGAAGATGAGGAGATGCTACGGGTCCCTCAGGAAGCATGTTGACCTTTGATATTATCTTCCTCTTGATCTTTTGGTTTTCCTTTTAACCTGAGCCCATGCGTTTAATAAGTGGGGAAGACGCAACCGTGAGGAGGAGACCCTGAAATTAAAGTTGCCCATGTTAGGAAAAAAAATCCTCAATCTTAGTATACAAAGTATCTCTGTAAGATAATAAAATCAGTTTTCATGGAATCAATTCCCTGAAGAGAACAGACTTCAGTAGGCTAAAGTCTTTATATTTTCTGAACCAAAGGTCTGAAAAAAGTTTTTTTCTGGGTAATGACCTTAGTCACAAAACTTCAGTTTTACATTTACAGGTATATTAAAAATAGCAAAGTTACTTAAAATCATAGATGTTCTGGAAAATCTGAGGCATTTGATGGCTCTACATAGAGCTTCCTACCCTCATGGAGTGTCTATTCTGGCAGACAGGCAATAAACGAGTAAATAAGTTAAATGAATGCAAAAGGCAGATTACATCTGGACCTTGGTGAATATTTAACAGTGAATACTGGTCTTTAACTCAACAGCTGCTGTGTTAAAGCAGTATACTGAGCATTGTTTTCCATCTGGGCCTGGACCCCCACCATATTGCACCATCAGAAATCCCTAATCAGTTCTCCCGGGGAGATCTTGGTAAATGAAATCCTGCCTCTGCCTTCAGTTTCAGCCCATCCCTTGCTCTACCTGTTGCGTCAAAATGCACTGCTTTGGTTTGCCCTGTTCCCTTTCAACACATTGGGTAGATGGAAGGGACAGAAGCAGCTCACTGTCTGTGTGATATGATGGTCTCCTAAGTACCATCCATCTATCCTTGGGGTGAAACCATTACTATTCCTGTCATTTGTCTCCATTAGTCCTTTTCTCCAGCCCAACAGTCACTTTTACCTCTCTTGTCTAACCTTGTCAAATCCAACGGGCTACAGAATTCCAGGAAAGGTCTGACCCGATTTCACAGTGATTTGATTATTCTACAGTTCTTACAAGCTCAGTTTCTCCTAAAAAACTCCAAGACAATTCTTTTTTTTTTTAATTCCTCTTAAAAATAGCACTGCCCTAGTGGAATGCTGCTTTTGAAGATGTCCTTCTTGGTAAACATGTTATCTTCCATTTATAGTTAGAATTTTCATGTTTATTTTCCTCTTCTGTGAACTACTTTTCAGAATTTCCTTTCCTCTTTCCTATAATTAGTTCCACAAACCATTGGTAAAGAACCAACATTATCAGAGAAAAGGAAGCTGTAGGAGCATATTGCATACTCTCAAAAGAAAATATTCCATCACGTGAGTTTACATAGCCAAGTAAGAAGTTGTATGCCACATGAGAAGGTAAGAAACAAATACATTAGAAAGCTTGCCTTCTTTACAGGCATTCATTGATTCAACAGTTACTTAAAGGACAGCTGCCATATGCAAGACATGTGGACCCTGTGGAATACAGAGGCGACCCTGGCACAGATCCTGCCCTGAAGGAGTTTGTAATCTAGAGAGGAGAGAGCAGGGCAGATCTCGTTAAAGTGCAGCGGAACACAGATAAGGGAGAGAGTCTTTCCAAGCAGAAAGCTAAAGGAGGGCAGTGGGCAGGTGGCATTTGAATGGCTCTTGAAGAATAGGTGGGGCTTGGGGTGGGGTTTGGACTTTGCAGAGGAGGGAGCCGTGCAAGCCTAGGACAGCACCCAGAAGGGGAATGAATCCACGCAAGGAACCAAGGGTTGAAGGTTCAGCAGTGTTCATGAAGGGGAATGGGAGAAGATAAGGTGGGAAAGGCAGGTTAGAGCCAGGCCTTGTGATGCTGAGAACACCAGGAGAAAGAATGCGAGCTGCCTTTCTTAGACAGTGAGAATCCTCCAGGGGTTCTCTGAGCAGAGAAAAGGCAAGACGAGAGCGTTAATGTACAGCACGGGTTGGAATGAGGCAATACTGGAAAAGGAAGGCCAATTATGGGGTTTTGTAATAACAGGCTGGTCCTTGATGAAGTGGTAGCATACCAGGGCAGTAGAATCAGAGAGGAGGAGGAGGAAGCTTTCAAAGATGTTTCACAGATAGAAGTGATAGGATGTGGCGTCTGGTGGCCTGCGGACGGTGTGGAGCAGGGAGGAGTCAGAGTTAACCCCGAGAGTTTGAGACTGTCTGATTGGGACAAACAAATGAGGATCCCAGAAGGGAACATTTGGGAGGGAAAACGTGTGTGGGAGAGGCTATAGAAGATGCCTTGTGACTTCTGGGAAAATGATGTAGTCTTTTCAGGAAGAATCCAAAGCTGACAGTACAAACAAATGTGGAAATCATCTGCACAGATGTGACAACCAAAGTTACGACTCTGGATGAGATTTTTAATTGAGAAAGAACCACAATCATTGTCTTTACATCACAAAGTCAAATGGTTTTGCTAATTATCTACTTAGTTTGATGAGTGGAGACAGACAATAGCAGATCATTACAGCCTAGATACTCTGCAGACTGAATGGCCCAGTTTTGCAGTCCCCATCAAATTAAACAAATCATTGTGAAATGTGCCCTTGGCTGTGTGCTGTGTCAATACAGCCATGGGTACATGTATGAACTGAAACTGAAAACGTGATTCAAGACCCTGAAGTGCCAATGCCATATCTCCATGCCTGCAGGAAACTCAACTCTCCGCTGAATATAATACCTTACACTGGGGTCCCATTGTGCAGGTTACAGAGCAATTTCCTGAACAATATATCCTTTAAATGAGAGTCTCATACAATACATAGGTTTATTGTCCCTAATGGCCACAACTTTTGCCTTCTCTGTGTTATTTCACTGGAATGGATTGAATGAATGATATGTACACACACACACACACACACACACACACACACACACACACACATACCCCTTCCTCATTAATCACAACCTAGCAGGCCAACTTAGAAGGAAAGCTATATCCCAAATGACACTTAACTGTCAAAGCCATGAACCCTATTTTCACATGTACTTTTCATGGTTCTTTGGCTGCAGACAACCAATGTCAGCAACCACATCTCCATGTATGACATTGCACAAGATAAATCCAAAACTTGATGTAACTTTTACATCCTTAAGAACATAAATTCTAAACCAAGCATCATTGTGAATTCTGGACTTCAAAATGAAGGCCACTGCATTGTGTAAGAAAAGATCAGTCCAAATGAGAATCAAGATGTATTTTCCAGGTAGGATGGCGAGACGAGCATGAGCGTGGTGAAAACCACTGTCTATCTTGCTCTCTGCTAGATCCTAGCCTGTGAAGTCCATGATACCGTGCTTAGGATCAAATTTTAAAAAATAATCAGAGAAAACCACCCTAATATACCTTCATTCAGCATGTTCCATCTTCCACCAAGAGTCAAAAAGGAGAACCATAAGACATTTCCCGATTGTGACAGGGAGCCTTGGTAAGGCAGACACTGAGCCTTAAATGCTTCTGGGAAGTGGACCGAGAAAATAGCCTTTCTCTCCTTAACCATTTGTATCCATTTATTGTCATGAGAATTGAAGAGTTCCCTAAGGGGGAGGGGGAGATTGAACCATCATACTACTGGAATTTAGACATAGACCAGCAGGGCTGATGGGTGGTGTGGCTCTAGGGAAAGTCAGATTACAAAGAGGAACAGTGGGGCTGGGAGGGAACATTTAAGCTAAAGTTAGCAGATGTTACAATCCAAATTGTTTTATGTTTCCATGCAGAAACTTCAGAGTTGGTGACAGGAATTGGTGACATAGCTCTTAAACTTTTCATTTATAAAGAGGATGTAAAAACATCTGGACTCAGAGGACTTGGAGAAAGGGATTTTGCCTGAAGAGAACCCTTCTAGGTGTCCCCTGTCCCCCTCCAAGCCCCAGTACAGAAGGGTGAGCAGTGTCTGCCCCTCATGTCAAGCCCAGTGGTCAGGATTTCAATGGGCCGCCGTTTAGAGAGCATATGGGGTAGTAGCTGACTCTCACTTAAGAATTAAAATGAGGTGATGAATAAGTCAAAAATGAGTGGTATGTTGGCCAGCCTATACTCTCAGTCTGTCAAGGGGAAGAAATGAGAGTCTCCCATGGGCAGAAATGAATGACAGAACAAAGAATTAATGTGGGTCCTCTTCAGCCCGTCCAATGAGACTTCCCAGAGGTATAAACAGGTGCTGGTGGAAAGAAGCTAGAAATGCTGCCAGCTAGCTGGGAGCTGCAGAAGGAATAAGCCACCAGCCAGAGCAGAGATGTCCCCACCTGGGTCAGGGAGCTTCAGGGAAATCCCCCAGTGATGGGGCTCTCCAAAGAACCAAAGCTCGAACTCAAACACCTGCCAGGCCTACAGACCATAAACGCTGCTCCCCTTTCAACACTGCTTCTTCTCCCTGCCCTCCATTGCAACCCTGCAGAGGTCAGAAACAGACTCCAGCAGGGAGGAGGAGGAGAGGAAGATGCTAACTCCACCTAGGCTACCTCTGTGGGCTCCCCCTCCTGCCCCAGGGCTTACCTGGGAAGGGGGAGAAGAATTGACTTTAAATCAAGTTTGGAGTATGGATATTTTGTGGGTTGGACTTGCTGAATAAAGATTGTGTTTGGCAACCTAAAATTTGTATCCAAGGGTTAGGGAGGCAAAATTAACTTGCTTTACGGTTGTACTGCATGAGCCCACGGTTCATTCACCGTGTCAATCACATACACTTTTCTTCCCATTTACCCATTTGCATCCAGTGATTTACATGGATCTGTGGAGCCTCCTTAGAGGGCGTAAAAAACCTAGGAATGTCCTGAGATGCAGACATACACAGCCAGGGGAGCATGCACCGAGAGGTGGGGTGCCGGAAAGTAAGATTGCGAGGAGGTGGTGAGATTGCCGTCCAGATATCCGTCTACGTCGTCTCTCCCTCCCAGAATTCCATCAAAGTGGCTGACACCCTCCACATCCCATGGTTAATGGAAACCCAATCTCCTCCTGAATATTTTCTCAAATACTGTGGCTGCTCTATTGGCTGCATTCTAGTTACTGAGATTTAGAAGGGAGACTCTTCCCTTGATTTTCCCGAAAACCATTCACACAAGGCCTCACGCAGGTGGTTACCTTTCAGCACCATGCAGGCGGCTTACAACGGAAAGGCAAACGCCCTTGTCTTTGAACGTCCTCGGGCCACTGGTGATGTTCAAATGACGGTGTCCCCACACCTTCCACTACGTGGCTTACCCCTCTTTGTTCCTGCGCCTCTCTCTTCCCTTCCCTCCTCTGCTCCCTAGAAAACCCTCGTTTACTTTTTATGCTGATTGGTTTAGCTATCTCTTTCAATGCCTCCTTCCAAATCATGCCCTGGGGGCCTCATCTTTGCCAAATAAAAGGCTACTTACTCCATAGAGAAATTATGCTACTTCCTTACAGGCTGAAGCTGCCGCAGTCACTTGTGGCTGTAAATAGTAATTGCTTTATCTCTGCCATAAGACCCAGCAACAGGGCTTGAATCTGGAGGGGAGAGGCAATTATGGTTATAGGACGTGGCAAGTTCCAGAACTCACTGCCTCCTAAGGACATTGACAGCAGGTGTCTGTCCTGAAGAGAAAGGGTTTTGTGTGTTAGTTGAAAATATATTATTATAAAATCCTGCCACTCTTTTGGCCTTTCCCACATCCTGCCCCTCCACTGGCACCCCTGCTCACCCCGACACATGCGAAGCAAAAGAAGCTTCTCGTCGTTTGGCAGCCACCAAATGCGACAGCCATCAGGTTCCCTGACCTTGAGGCACAATGGAGATATTCCTGATTCTTCAGGAGGGCTAGGACTTCCAGCATTACCACACACCTATGCATATGTAACAAAGACAAAGGGAGAAAGTTCTAGCGCTGCCATGTCTCTTGGAATCATTGGGCCTGGCTGTGGCAGAGCTCTGTCTGGCTCTGCCATCTGTAGTGGAAAGAACTCTGTCAGCAACCACCAAGGGCTCCAGCGACCTTGCTGTAGCTATCCCGACTAACTGAGTGCAAAAAAAGAAAAGAAAAGAAAGATCCTCCATCCTTACAAAAGCAACAATGGGGATCTTAGGCCCCGAGGGGCAGTGGTTTTGCTCCATTTTTAAAAATGACCCCAGGTGTGGGAATCTCCACGTCACTAGCAGCGGCAGCAGCACACAGCAGCGCTGACAGCAGCGGCGTGGCCACCTAGGAAGCAAAAGGACACAAAGCTACAAGTCTGTGCTCAGCAAACAACGAAGAGGAACAATTGTGGACCTACTGAGCACCCCTCGGAGGGGCCTCCTTGAGTCAACAAGAAGCCAGCCAAATGGAGGCTTCTCACCGCTGTTGGTGTTTGGGGTTTAGCATGCTGTGACTGTCTTTGCGACACTTGGATTGCATGACTATAAACAGCTTTTGTCTTTCAGTCTGTGAATGTCACAGGGATACAAGCCTGCACTGTGCCGTAGCATTATTCTGTGACTTTAACCCATTCTACTGGCAGTGTTTCCCAGAATGCTACCAGAGAGATTCCCACAGGAAATACTGGGAAAAGAATAGGGAACAGTATCCGAACACCACCTGTAAGTATTACATTCAGTGCTTTACCTCGCTTATCTCATGGAATCCCTATCACTGTCCTAAGAGGTAGATGATATTTACCCCTATGTTAGAGATGTGAAAAGAGACTCAGAGATTTTAAATAATTTAAGGTGAGAAAACTAATAAACATTATAACTACTTAATTAAAGATATGAAAATAAATACTAAAGTAAGGCAACCAAAAGATTCTGGAACATACTTCTGATGCTCTTTATCTTAAGCCAAGTTCCCTGGCTGCAGAACTTGAGATGAGGATTCATATGCACGTGATTTAGGGAGAAAGTCCTCCCAGGGGTCACTGGCAAGGGAGCGAGGCAGGCAGGACAGGGAATCCAGCAGGGGCGTGATCTCAGGTGGAGCCCCAGAGAGAGTGACCTCCCCCAGTCCCGCCCAGGAGCTCCAGAGTGTAAGCTCTTCGAATTGTCCAGTCAGAGGCACTCTCGCACCTGTCAGTCAGGGCCGTCCCTGCGGAAACAAAGCCACAGGCACTGTCCACCAAAAGCAAATTATACCTAACCCGCTGGCACACGCAGCCAAAAGGGATCTGAGGAGTCTGGACGGAGCACGGACATTGTCCACTAGACATATCCAACTGCGGAGCTGGCTGGCCACCAGCTGCAATCTTTGCAAGCCATCCTGTGAGAGCAGAATTAGATGGAGTACCTCGTATAATTTGGGCTCCAGACTGACTGCGTATACCTAGGAAGAATGGAAAGACCTAGGTCGGCCTTTTTGCTTATTGGATTTGGGAGCCCAGCATTTTCAGGCTTGCATGAAGTGAACGAATGCGTAGTCAAGGGAGCAGCTTGGCGTGGCCACAGGACCTCTGCCTGTTCAACCCAAAGATGAGGTGTGCTTCCACACCCTCACCGCCCAGCTCCGCGACCCTCTGTAACTCGTGTGAGCCTTGAGTCCCTGAGCAGGAACAGGAAGACAATTATCCACCTCGGAGTTTGCTGGAATAACCAAATGAGATGATGTTTATGAACATGCTTTGTAAGTGGTCAGCATGATATAAATATAAGTTATTAGTAGTATTAGGTTGTAGTTGAATTAAATAGAGAAAATCGTATTTCCATTCAAATGGGCTGCATGTGGTTAGATATTAGTGCAGTTAGATGTAAATTTCAGGGAAATGGACTTTTTTTCTTATTCACAAAGAAGCCTGACTCTGCCTACTCCCAAAAATCTTTGTCCAAGCCATCACCAAGCTGGAGAGTAGATGGATTTGGAAAGAGAGCAGCCTTAAGCTTCAGGAAATCCCATCTCACAATGACAAGAACCAGCTACTCCCTCTGAATGCTTGGGCCTTGCTGTCTGCTCCACCCTGGAGGGGCCACAGCTCGCACCTCGCACACACCACAGCCCTGGCTGTCCCCTACGCAAGCTGCAATGCACTCTCCAGCACCGATAGTAAACACCGTCACATGGAGGCCAAATGACATAATGAAATAAATGTTCCCCTTCACTGGGCACAGCTTTAACTCAAAGGCATAGCTCTCAAATTATGAAAAGCTGGTTACAGAGCATGGGGTACAGACTTGAGCAGCCAACAGAATAGTCTAGAAATCACAGCGGAGACATGATTTGGGGTGAAATAAACCTAGCATTGTTTATGAGAAGACTACGCATCTTCAGGGTGATTCCCAGATGCGGGACACAGAGGGCCTCAATTATCACAGAATATTTCTTTCTCAGCTGTCTCTCGGGCAAGTGAATAAAGAGAGAACAGACTCCGGGATCTGAACAACCTGGGTTTTACTCCTGGCTTCAACACTTGCCAGTCTTACACCTTGAGCATTATCTAAACCTCAGCTTTCCCACCTGTGGAATGGAGATACGAGGACCTCCCGCATGAGGTTACTGCCAAAATAAAATGCACGTGAACTGCTTAGCACGGTTCCTGCCGCATAGCAGACATTCGGCAAACGTTATCAATAAAATCAATAACATGCAAAGAAATCAGTCCAGTGCCTGTGACATAATAATAAAACATTTTTATTATTATTATTGTTGTGCTCCTCAGAAAGGATTTCAGGGGTTGATGCTTGTGGGCGTGCAGTCAATACTGGTTAAACTAGTGAGTACACAAATGGCCGCAGCCAGCAAGCTTCCTAACCCAGAGATGAAAGAGAACACTTTGAATGTTTTCCTGAAGAATCCCTCACATCCTAAACATCTTTAAAATGGCCCCTGAACCTCAGCGCAGGTTTCACGTGCCAAGCCGTCACCTTGGCAGTTCCTCCCTCCTCCGCCTGGGAAGAGCAGAGCCACGAGCATCACCGCCAGCAGGGCTGCGAGTCGACAGCTGCTGGTTTGGGATCAGGGCAGAAAGCGTTGTGATGTAAGTTTGTGCCAATTTACCTGGCTCCAAAGCCAGCGTCAGAAGTGGGGGCATCACAGATGTTAGTGTTCGTTTCGGGGATGGTGCACGCTCTGACTTTGTGCAAAATTGGAGCCATTAGATGCCCAGACACCTCTCCGTGTCAATGAAAAAGGTGTAGAAATACAGGACACCAGCAGTCACAAGGGGACACTCTCACGCTGTCTTTACAGCCACCTCCACCACTGGCAGACAACCCTTACTTTGTCTGGATTTTAAAGGGGCAGAAGAAGGTGATTTGCCTATTTAGGCAGCTGATTGCAGAGAAACCACTTCTCCCTGAGCCAGGCCTGAGAAAACCCAGAGAGAAGAAGCCAGGGCAGGAATAAGGGGGACATTTGGGGAGGGACTGGCTGACCGCTCCACGAAGAGGTTGGGTTGGCGGTATCCTCCTGGACACAAAGGAAAGAACCGTACTGCCTGTAGTCCAGCTTCAAATGGATAGCACAAGGGATATGGCTGAGAAATCCTGAGAAATGGCAACCTCTTCAGCAAGGAAGGGAAGACAAATAATATTTACTGAATACCTACATGACAATGACAACTATCATTAATTGAGGACACATGCCAGGCTCTATGCAAAAAATATCTCATTTATCTGACTAATCAGTCTGTAACAGGTACTGTATAAGTTCGCTCAGGCTGCCTTAACAAAATACTACAGACCGATGGCTTAAACAACAAAAATTTGTTTTCTCACAGTTCTGAAGACTGAAAGTCTAAGACCAGGGTGCCGGAAGGGTTGGTTTCTCCAAGGGCCGTGGTTGAAGGATGTGTCCAGGCCTCTCTTCTGGGCTTATGGATGATTGCATGCTTTCTGCTTCCTCGCCTGATGGTCCCACTGTACCCCTGCATCCCTGATGTCTCTTTCTTGTGTCCAGATTTCCTTTTCCTTATTTTTTTTAATAAATGAGGTCTCACTCTGTTGTCCAGGCTGGAGTGCAGCGGCATGATCATAGTTCACTGCAGCCTCGAACTCCCGAGATCAAGCGATCTTCCCACCTCAGCCTCCTGAGAAACTGGGACTACAGGCATGCACCACCACGCCCAGCTCAAATTTTCTCTTCTTATAAGGACACGAGTCAGACTGGGCTAGGGCCCACTCTAAAGGCCTCACTGTAACTCAATACAAGCCTTTAAATGTTCTATCTCCAATTACAGTCATTCCGAGGTACTAGGGAGTTAGGACTTCAATATACGAAATCTGGAGGGACACAAGTCAGCCCACAGCAGGTGCTATGATTCCCATTTTACTGATAAGGATTCTAAGATCTGCCATATATAACACAGCGAATCAGTAGTGAAGGTGGAATTGGAATTCAGGTCTGTTGTCTCCACCACATAACACTGCCTCTAACAGTGAGGAGCAGTGCAAAGAGATGAGGCTAAGGTTAACATAAACATCAGTATTTATAGGATACTGACATGTCCAGAAGGTTTTGGTCAGTGGTTTACTTAGAAGTCTGCTTTGAAACACATAATAAGTGTAAACTCTGCAGTCGTGGATTCATTTACATTTTGTTCCTTTGTTACTGTAGAAAATTTCTCTAAGCAACAGAAAAATCTGTAATCCGCCCCTGCGCAGGCGCATACCTGTCCTGGCTAATTATTTAAGACATTGTTCAAAGCTGTGCTCCTAATTAACAGTGTGCACTGCCTGTCCAAAACACGCGCCCGGCATCACTCGCAGTGTGTAACCCATTTGGTCTCCAGGCCCACTTGCCAGAGTCAGGCATGGTTGGTGTCCACACCATCACCTCTCCTCCTGCATGGGGTGGGAGGAGGGGTCCACGGTGGGAAATGAATCAATAACACTCAGCCAATTCCCTGGACTCAGTCGACACGCATGGCCAGTTTTCTCTCGTGATTAATTACACTCACTTTTGCAGAAGGATTAATTCACTTTTCTAGAGAGCTTTTCTGATTTTCTGCTATTAAAAAGCCAATCTCAACAATCCCCCTAGCTCAGAAGGAATGGAGTCCAGTTCAGTGCGGGTGATCAAAGTTGTCAAAATTCACAGCTTAAAAGCGAGCATGGTTACAAATAGAAGGAAGGATGTGGGGGGGTCTATGTAGATCCATGTAATATGCATATACATGGGCACAAACATAAATCTCGTACGATTTTTCTCATTAAGGTGACTATATGTCCCTTTTTTATGGTTGCCACCTATTTCAAAAAGCCTGCTAAATTAAATGTACAAGCAAATCAGATGCTGCACATTTCAGATAATAATGCAGTCAAAAAAGAGGAGCAGATAATTAGAGACATATTCACAATTAGACATAACTCTCTTCAAACAAAGAACGACCCTCAGTTAATTAATGTTTGTCAAGCACTTTAAAATCATATAATTCAACATCCGAGACATTCCCACCTAAAGATAAGAAGACAAAGGGTGGGGAGCAGCTTGGACTGGTTTTGGGTCTCGTCTTGCTCGGTTATTCATCAGATTTACCAAAGAGGGAGGGAAAAAACCACATGCACACAAAGTAGTTGGAACTAAATTTCCTTAAAAGCTATTGCTCTGTCTCTTCCTCTCATTTTTCTTTATGAGTGAATGGGGAATAATTCTTTTGAAAAGCATTTCACAGGAGGACTAACATCAATTCTTAATTATTAATATCACGATTTGTTATTTATTGAACATCAACAGTGCATTAGATGTTGTACAAAACACAAATAGCTTCAAGTCTTAAATCAGGCTGGTTCACTTAGAAATGTGAGTCTTTGGCCATTTTTTTTTTGTTTTTTTGCTTTTGTTTTTTGGATCCGTTCTTAGGTAAGTGAGCTGGATAATGAGATGCTGCCTGCCTTGAAGGGAAGTGTCTTCCTAGCACTTAGGTTTTATCACCCACTGCTTAGTTAAGAGCAGAGCATTTACCTGAGACCCAAAAAGTCCAAGCTAGGGCATGGACCTTGAAGGATGTCACATTTAGTAATCTCCAAACTCAGGTGACCATGCATGCACCCATTTTAGCGAAATACTTCAACGGACACACTGTTATTTTTATGTATTCACTAAGTTATGTGCATACACTGTCGTACTGACACATTGCGATCATTATAAGGCATACAAAATGAGAAGGATTTAAAGGATAACATGAAGATAAAACGTTTTAAAATAACTTTTGTTTTATTGTATTTTATACAAAGAATTTTTGCTCTCACAAAAGAGCTGCCATCATTGATAACATTTCTTTATGAGAATAAAGCAATGGAATACACTTTATTATTTTTTTAAAATCTTGGTTTAGTACTTTGTGATACAGGGATTTGAAAATTTAGTGCAGCTTTAATGGCTGTCACTGCTGAGAAAAATGCTTCTCCAAAGAATGTCAATGCAAATGGTGGGAAAATGCATTGTCGGCTGGGCTTACTAAATCATGAAACGTATTTTTACTTCCATCCACCAATTATGTGGAAGTTTTTGTTGAAATTTGCTAGCAAATTTCATTTTTTCCTGCTCTATCATTTGTTCTTGCCAATAAATTGGAACTTAATATATTTGTATATGTTTAATAAATGGGTTCTTCAAAATACCCTGAAACTGTTCATTTTAAAAACAGTTTTGCAATTCTATTACTAGGTTTCCTAAATTTGCAATGTTATGATTTTTAAGGATTACATACTCACCCATACATCAATGATGAAAACATCTTCAGCCACTATTTTCAAAATGCTTTCTTCGTAGCACAGGGTTTTTGTTAGTTTGTTTGTTTTTCCAAAAAACAACTAATTTCTCACCTTATCGAAGAAGTAAATTTGTTTAGTTGACTGATTAAAAGCCTTCTTTAAACCTCACTCTAGCATTGGTTAACTTAGTGATCGTGGGGAGTCCCTTCCCCTTTCTGTGCATCAGTTCTCTTGTCTATGCAATGAAGTTAGCAGGCCCCGCCTTCCACGGCTGTGTGATGAGTCAATGACTTAACCCATTTAGAAAGAACACTGCCTGGCCCGTACATATAAATGGAAGCTGTTAAGTGTGTTTATTTTTTCAAAAATTTCTAAGATATCTATTACTCATGGCTACTGTTATCACGGAGGAACATAACTTCATAATCGCACACGGGTTTTTTTGCAAAAATAAAAATGCACAACTCTAAGTTTGATTATACTTTAATTATTTCACCCCAAGATAACTCACAAACATCTTTGTGACACAAAAGATTGTCATGGTTATTCCCCATTTCATTTGGGCTATTGCAGAGATTCTATTTGCAATTCTGCTGTGTAAGATACTATTGCCATAAACTTCTTTAACAGGGCACAATTAAATTCCATACATTTAAATTAAATGTATGGAAACGTGCTCATGTCAATGAACACACGAAGATAGCGCTGCACATTCCATGCTGGAGGACTCCTGCTCTTGCTGCAGTATCCTATGTGACATTTGATGTGACGGGAGGCTGTCTATTCACTGGACGTCATATATTAGTAAGCTTGCTTTCTTTACCTTTAGATAACATGTAAATATAAAGGGGATTTCATTTTTCTTCTGCCCTCCACCGTGGAGTCTGTGGCTCTGGTCCAGTGGTTTCCTAACAAAGATTCTCTAGATTCTACCCGGAGCTGCTAAATGAGACTCCTTGGGTGAGGCCGACTTCTCAGCCTGCTCCCAGCCTGCATCAGCCTGGCAACCTGATGACATCTAACCTCACGACGTGGGTGGCTCCTTTCTAGTAACCTCGACAGGACGCCATCTTCTTAAACGTTTCCGATGAGGAAGAGCCTGTTACCTTCCAGTGTAGTCCATCTCGGTTTTGGACTCTTACAACCGTCAGCAACATGCTCTTCTCCCGCCCTGCGATTCTACCCGCTGGTGCAAGTGTTTGCTCTCCGGAGCCACACAGAATGATCCATCACCATCTCCTCTCGTTTTCCTTTTCTCCTCCCTAGACCCTTAAATCAATCCCCATTTGACTTGGTTTCCAGAATGTTTTTTCCATGCTGATTCCCTTCCCCTGGCTGATCTCCTGGTTGGAAATGTCGCTCTATAAGTCTAGTGTCATCGGGTCACGTCAGAGCACTGTGGGGGTGCGGCCTCCTCTGCTGGCTGCTGCAGTGGCCCCATTAACGCCAAAGAGGTTCATCCTCGCCAGCGAAGGGGCGCCTGTGCTCTCCATTGGGTGCTTCGTGTAGACGCGGCACACACATCATGAATGGCAGACATCTGTCATCACCGAGGGATTTTCAAACTCTTTAAGACATTCCCTTTGTGTCTACAGGTATGTGATATACTGCTTCACAGTGCAAAGTGCTAAAGATACGATATTCGCTATTTTGCGTCTCTATCTTAGGCTTATTTCTTATGATAAAAGATGTGGCATTAGGACAAACACTGGTAGCGTGTGAGCCCAGCTCTGCTGTGTGACTTCAAACAGGACTCTGACGCTTTCTGCACAGCTCAGCCCTCAGCCAATCAAATGAGAGCATCGGTGCCTGCCCTCCTGACTGCAGAAATGTTTAGGGAGAATTCAGTGAGTTACAAATTGTGAAAATCTTTTACGATGACTTTTAAAAATACAACATTTATGTTACTACTGTTATTACAACAAATGCAACCTGTAGGCACTTAATATTAATTGGAAATGAAACAGATAGATAAATGATGGAAGACTGAGTAATGACAAGAAAGGAAGATCAGAGTAAAGACAAGACATAACATCAATTCAAGCTCTTGGCACCTTAAGCCAGTGTCTGTCGCCGATGGCAACACAGAAAGAATCACAATGCTTCAAGGCCAGTGCAGTGTTTAAAGAATGCAAAGCTTGGTTTCTGGCGAGAGATCATCTCACCACGATTTCTACGGCTCCATGCAGTTAATGAGGCATCTAGTAGCACCTGTTCAGCATTTACCCAGGAAGAAATGCAATGGGTAAGAGGCAGGAGCCAGGAGAGAGGCAAGGCTCACATTCATCAATGCACATTGCTAGTTTTCCAGGGACAGCAAAATATTTAACTAATTACTGGGCAGCAAATCCCATTTGACTGTTTAAGTAAGAGGTAATGATTAATATCAAGCTAAAAGTATGTGCCTTTCTACATTTTATTATATAAAATACACTAATGGCACACGTATAAAATAAAATTGCATTTTCAACAAGTTTTTCACTCTCCTGGGAACTAAGCATCACAGGGTATTTGCTCCTATGCATTTAGTCATCCATCCATTTGTTCAAACAAACATCTCTTAGGTGGATATTATGTGCTGGGCTTTGTCCCAAGTGTAGCAGGACTAAATGACGAATAACCTTGTTATTCATTCTGGGTATGGAAAACATACACACACACACACACACACACACACACACACACACACACAGATTGATCTAAATGCACTGTGATGGGATAGAACACAGGCAGACGACTCAGGGTGCATGGGCTTACAGGCAATCTTTGAGCAGGAAATCAGTTAGGACTAAGTTCGAGATCACAGAAGCTACTCTAGCAAGTTCAAGTAAAAAGGGATTTAACACAGGGAATTGGGCATTAACAAAATCGTTGAAAGGTCAGGAGGAGCAGTTTCTGCTAAACCTGGACAAATGAGTCCTAGAACAATACTACAGAGCTGGACCCCCAAGGGACTGCCTTCTCTGCCATCTTCAGGAAGCTTGGGAATGAAGAGGCTGTCAATGCAACCATTGGCTCCAAGAACACACCTCATTTGAAACTCTCCGAGGATCACGACTGGTGATTCCCGTGAGATCATTACTGGGAGCGGGGAAAGGGCTCACAGGTCACCACTGCTCCTGACATTTAACTCAGTTCTGAATTTAAGTCATGTGTGAATGCATCTGATTTGCAGAGCCCTAAATCATATCTAGAACCCTAGCAGCAAGAGAGTCTTTTTTCAACCTTTGCAGTACAGAAACTCCAGGAAGAGGGTTTGAACAGCTGTGAGTGAGCCCATTTAGCTCACCCAGCTCAGCAGAAAATGTGAAGATAAAGAGATACTAGGGCAGAGAAGCAGGAAGGGCTGAAGGTGAGAGGAACAGCACGTGCTTGAACATAGCCAACACTGGAAGGAGCCACACCCTGATGAGCTGTGAACACAGCCAAGGACAGCATTTTAAATGTCAAAATCTTTTTGTTCATCATTGGTAACTGACACAGTAATACTAAAGCCAAATCCGCATGAGTGTTCTGGTAGAGTAAATAGGAACTCAGAGTTAAGAGACAGCAATGCAGCAATGCTGTTCCCGGCTCTGCCACCGACAATGTCCCCTGGGAGGTCACTTAACATCTCTGGCTTCACCTTTCCTATCTGTAAGATGGGGAGAGTTTCCATGATGCTCTGCTAACAGGAATTAATAGAGAATAGAAACATCAAAGCTCTTATCATCTTGGTGTGAGTAGTTGCACACATAACTAGCTAGACATCCTATTTAACAGAGAAAAGGGAGATCTTCACGGTGTTTGCAGAGACTCACCTTATGGCCAGTAAAATGTTTTCTAATAATACTGTATTGGAATTTTGTTAAGATGATGTTAGAATAGTGGCCACTCAGATGCTCATTGATATGAAACAAAAATTACTAATTGCGGAATTCAGCTCTCCTTGGAAATACAGAACTCTTCCCAGCTTTCCGCTCCTGGCATGTTATAGAAGCCTGCAATTGTGCAGCACATGTTGACTGGCAAGGTGAATAAATTAGAGAGCCAGAGCTCTGCATTGTTTGCCGGGCCTTGTGCTCAGCCAAGGCGAGTGCTTGGCAAGCGGAGTCATCTTCCATTTCACAGTTTTCATGAATATGCAATCCATCTAGTCACAACAGATGTATCTCATGCAGTTTGGAAAGCCACATGTTATTTCCTCACTCTCATGGCCTTCTCTGCCCCCGCTTAGAGACAAAGAGCTTCAGCAGCTGCTGAAGGTCAGGCTACCACTGGGTTCCCGAGTTACAGCACACAGACGGTGGAGACCATGTGGCGTGTAAGTCACCTACAGGAGCGCAGGTGGCATTAGTTGGCGAACTAACTTGAAACACCTCTCCCTCTCCCTCTTTTTCCCTGCACCATGAGGAAAGAGGAGTCCAAGCAAGCTATGAACAATAATACACAACCAGATAAGCTTTTAAAACAGGTAACAGGCAGAGAAAATATAACACAGGAAGTGACTATTCCATTTGGTTAGATTTTCTCCTTCGTCACCTGCACTTATGTGAGAGTCAGTGATGAACAGAAAGAATAGTGCCAAATCCAGAAACCACCAAAAAACCCAGAATAAGACCCTAGTGGCAAAGAAACTGTGAGTAGGCGACTTCAAAGTGACCACTCACCTCATGTTAGTGGAAGAGAAAAGTAATCCTGGGTTTTGAGATTTCCCCAGATGAAAGGAGCTAGAAACATGTCTCCACTTCTTCACTTTTACTCACAAACACACACATGCACATGCACACACACATACACACACATGCTTAGGAAGAAAGAGAGAAAAATTTCATAGCGATGCTCTGTGCCTTAAACAATTAACCATTACAAAATAAGAAATATGATTATACCGTAATTGAATTTTCACCCACAGTATAAGAGGACAATGCCAAAGTTCCTTGTACTTATGATGAGTTTTTTCTTATATTAAATTTCTTTTATTCCACCAGCTTATGCCAATTACTCCTGTCTTGTCTCTTTGACTAATGGGAATAACTGACCCCCACTTTCTTTCTAACATTCATATCCGCCAAAGTATTGTTATCCTTCAGCCTTTCTGCCTTTTCTCAGAAAGTAGCTACCACTCTTGATTTTATAAAGAACCTTTTTAAATTCATTACCATTTTAAGAAATTTGTTCTGAATCTCGGCCAACTTGACTTGATGTTATGTAAAAAATGAAATGTTTAAAAAAAAATGAAATGTTTAAAACTTAAGAATGCTTTATGCCTCCGAGGCAGTGAGCACCAATGGGCAGCTGAGTGGCTAGTTCAAGTTGAGATTTCTGTTCCCCCCTGTGTTTTAATCTTCTTAATGTGTGACAGCCATTGAGGGTTTATACAGAGCCATTGTGCTTTGGGGTGTGGTCACAACGAGGGTGCCATGGGAGACTGACATCTTTTACATTGGTAGAATAACTGTTTTTAAAGGGTTGTTGTGAGGACGAGTAAAGGCCGAGCAGGAATTGTGGAAAAGAACCATATGCAGAGCTGGAGAGCCTGGCAGGTGGCACAGGCCTCAGGTCAAAGGGAATTTCAGAGGCCGTTTCTCTGGCATCCTCTGGGGAGCCGCAACATGCGTGTCTTCTCTGTGAAGGACACCTTCCCTCAGCTTGCAGGAGTCGTGCAGCCAGGATGCGATTCAAGGGAGAGAGCAGCCGGTTCTCGAAAGGTTGAAGGAGGATGACTATGAGGTTCACCAAGAGGACTCGTCTTTCCTCAGCAGCCAGAGAACACAAATTTCCAGCACGTAATGCCGGGAAACGGATGGATTAGCCAATTCCTTAGGGGTGAAGCAGAGCATCATACAGCCATTCCCCTCAACAATCCATGCAGGGCTCCCAAAGTAGGAGAAGACCCGAGAGGTTTCTTGCCTAAATATCCGAGCATGGCCTCATCTTGTGTTCGCCATCTCTGGATAATTGCTCTGCTTTTTGTTTTATTTTATCTGGGCAGCCTCAGTGTTCACGAAGCACCTACGATGAGGGTGAAAGTTTCTACACAGGCATGATGTATTAGCCACAAATAATCCCTTTGCCAACCGCAAACTTTCTCATTTTCCTTGAGCTGCTTACAGGAAAAAACAAACAAACAAACAAACAAAACACCCTGCTTTATTAATTAATCTAACCATTTGCCAGTTACTTAGGTTATAAAGAGGATTTTATGTGCTTTAAAATCACATTTGTGTTAAATATCAATGCGGACGAGGCACAGAAATGAACAGCAAGGCCGCAGTGCAGGACTGTGGTTCGTGGAGATGGTATCCCACTTCAGGATATTTTGCTCTGAGGATATTAAACCATTATTAAGATTGTCTTCCCCTCCAAGCCTCGAGGAAGGATTTAATTTTGTACAACTCTCAGACTTGATGACGAATAGCAATAATGCCGAACACAAACATCTGGACTCACTACAGGAAATCACTTCCTTTGTTTTGAGAGTCGGGGCACCAACCTGAGTGAATGGCGTGGAAGACATTCGGAACCTCAGCCACCGATCCAGAAATAAAATGTTAAGTTTTATTGAAGTAAGGAAGGAAACTGCTAAGAAATTAGCAGTCCCCACCATCAAAGTCATAGTCTATTTGGAATTTTTATATTTAGAAAATGGTAGGGCAAGAGATGTAGATATATCTCTTTTTGAGTTTTTTTAAAAAGTAACTCCTAAACACCTTAATACAGCTAAACCCCTGCACTGTACCCTAAAAAGGCAGATAGCACCAAGTGAAGAGAGATATTTTTCATAATCATATTTGAAACCTTGGTCCTAGCCCAACAAAATGGAGGTAAGGTTGCCAAACTCCCATGCTGAAGATGATGGAATCCAACATTTCTCCGAAAATCTGAGAGCCAGATAAGGGAGATTTACAGTCACAGAATTACTTTTCTTTCTCCAGCTTTCCAGTCTCTATTGAATTGTTCTCTGGAGGTTTCCTATGATTAAACCCTTTATACCAGTGACCTTCATGTAGGACCCAAGTCCTTCTTAGTGGTACCACTTGTCACTTGCCCCCTCTTCTCCACCACTGTAGCATCGACAAGCGCACGTGTAGTAGAACTTTCGCTGCGAAGGTGGGAGTCGCCGTCCTGGGTACGATGGGGAGACATATTGCAGGCCGTCACATCTCACACTGCAAGAAAATCCCTTTAAAACCCCTTATTAGCCCTTTTAGCCGCCCCACCACCAGCAATTTCTTACTGGCTGTAGCCACCCTAGCTTCAACCTCCCACATTTTTTCTGATCCTTCTCGCCTCTCTCCCTTCACACCTGTTATGGGTCGATATATCCAAGTCCTAAATCCAAGTACCTGTGATGTGACCTTATGCAGAAATAGGGTGTTTGCAGATGTAAGCAAGTTAAGATGCAGTTAATCCAGTGGACCCCAATCCAATATGACTGGCGTCTTTATAAGAAAAGATGACACACAGACAGCGACACAGAGGGCAGAGGACCTGTGATGACAGAGGAGGAGCTGGAGAGACGCAGCCGCAAACCACGGATTGCCAGCCACCGGCAGATGCCAGGAAGAGGCCAGGAAAAAGTCCACCTACAGCCTCATGGGGGGCCTGGCCCTGCTGACATCTTGGTTTCAGACTTCTAGCCTCTAAAACTGAGAGAATAAATTTCTGTTATTTTAGGCCATTCCGTTTGTGGTAGTTTGTTTCGACAGGCTTGGAAAACCGGTACAATGCTCACCTTCCTTCTCTCTCACGCCCTCTTCTTTCTCAGCAGAGATCTCTTTTATTATCTTGACTCCTACGCTCAGATCCTCATTTTGACCTACAAGCTGCTGATGAATGCGTTTTCCCGAATAAGGATTGTTCCCTCCCCAAGAGAAATTCTGGTGCCGGAGGTTAAGAAAATATTTTTCCCCACGACCTGCAGTGTATTTAGATTAGAAAAGCAAACAATCCAAGTGCCCAAATTAGATTCGGTGGTCTAATTTCTACAAATTGTTGCTCTGGATCAAATCAGCAGACCCTTGTGTCACACGCTGGCAGCTTCGCATCCTGGGTAGGGATGAAGACCCGTGTTGGGCGGAGCCTAGAACACGTGCAGAAGTGGCCTCCATGTCCCTCTGCCTCAGCCTGGACTGCTCCCCTGCCGCCATTCTCTGCTCCAGCCACACTGGCTTCCTGCAGTTCCTCATTTTCAACACGTCCTCTCTCCGCCCTCACACCACGGACTCTGCAGCTCTTGCGGCTTGGAACACTTTCTCCAGACACCTGTCCAGACCCCCTAATCGTCTTCTGATCTCAGATCACCAGTGCAGTCCTCTGAGCTGCCTTTCCTGCTGTCCCAGGGCTGAGGCACACTGCCCAACTACATACTTTTATGGTACCCACTGTTTTTCCTTAGTAAAGTTTATTCGTTTTTCTTTTGAGACAGAGTCTCACTCCGTTGCCTGGGCTAGAGTGCCTTGGCTTCAGCCTAGCTCACAGCAACCTCAAACTCCTGGGCTCAAGCAATCCTCCTGCCTCAGCCTCCTGAATAGCTGGGACTACAGGCATGTGCCGCCATGCCCAGCTAATTTTTTCTATATATTTTTAGTTGTCCAATTAATTTCTTTCTATTTTTAGTAGAGACGGGGTCTTGCTCTTGCTCAGGCTGGTCTCGAACTGCTGAGCTCTAACAATCCGCCCGCCTCGGCCTCCCAG